>CM059283.1:3291234-3298734 GCA_030347295.1 Setipinna tenuifilis | reverse complement strand
CCCCTCTCTGCTGACTGAGGCTGGGGTTGCCCTCCGGGGGACAAGGGGGGGTGGGCTGGCCCTGGCCCTGGCTGGGCAAGGCTTTGTGTGGAGGATGGTCGGTTGAGGAGGACAGTGAGGGTGAGCAGGACCTCCTGGTCCCGTTCACACTGCAGCGTCCCTGTCCCTCTGTCTCTGTCCCGCCGCCACCGTGACCGTTGTGATATCCAGAGGCGCTGGCCAGGAAGGAGCGCACTCGGTACAGTCTCACACGTCCTTTGGCCGCGCGATGGTGTGCCATGTCGCTGCTGTTTACATTCTCTGCATCATCATCATCATCATCGACAACACCACGAGCAGCAGCGTCACCTGCTCCTCCACGCGCACACACTCTGGAACTGGATTTATGAGACCCGGTTGGGCTCGTGCGCCTGAGCTGACAGTCCTCACCCACACTCTCGCGCCTCTGGTCTCGACTGCCTTCACCTGCGTACTCAGGCACGCGGCTGTTGTTGTGACCCTCAGCGAGACTGCCACCGGATTCCTGGTGTTCCCCGCTCGCCCTGTCCAGGCTGCCGCAGTCCGCAGCCCTCTTCGTGCCTGCGTAGCACACCCGTTTGGAGGCGCGAGAGTAGCTACATCCCCGGCGCTTGCTGTTCGCCGATTCGGCGTTTTGCTGACCACACCTTGCGGTTCCAGCGCCCGTGGCAGAGCGAGCGCCCTCGCCCTTGCTCTGGCTCTGTCCTTTACAGGTCCTCCTCCCGGTGACCGGGGCTTGCGGTTGGCTCGCTCTCTCGAAGCACTGGCCTCTCGAAGACGCAGAGTCCATAAAAGTCTGACGCTCGCCCCCGTGCCTAGAGCCCTCGGGTTCGTGATCAATATTAATGCCGTTATCTTGTCGTGGTCCATCGCTTTGTCTACCAACCGCACCACCGACACCAACACCACCACCACCGAACCCGCCCGGGTCTCTGTGCTGCCTACACGCACCAGCTCTCTCGCGCGTGATAATGCTGTCCGTGCTGCCGTTCACAAAGAAGCAGGCGCTGCTGTTATTCTTGTTCTGCTTCCCCGAGCCCGGTTCCGCACCGATGCAGGGATCAGCCACTTTGTCCCAGTCACTGTTGGGCTGCTGGGCCTCTGCCACGCGACTCTCCCGGTCACAGCATTCCGTAGGGGTGGTGGTGGTGGTGGTAGTGGCGGTGGCCACGGCGCTGAACCCCCCGTCACCGTTCACCAGCTCTCCGCAGCCGCCTCCCCCCACCCCCACGCAGCGGCTGCCATTCCGCAGACGGCCGGGCCCGGCCCCGCCAGCAACAGCGCCAGCGCCAGCACCCACCCCCGCTGCCCCGGCTGCGCTGACGCTCATTTTGGGCCGACCGAAGTAGTAGTACATGGCCGTGTCCTTGGCATGGCCAGGCGGGCAGGCTCCGCTGGCGATGGCGACGATTTTTCCCTTTTAATTTTTAATCAAATGAATTTATTTTTGTACGGAGGTAGACGGGGTTCCCTTTCTGCCCGTCTCTCTCGCTCGCTCTGCCTCTCCCTTCTTCTAGCCGTCAGCAGCAGTTCTCTCTCTGGTTCATCATCACTGCGCAGGCGCCACTATTAGTCCAACCCTCTCCGGGCTGAGGGCATTTTGAGTTGATTGGCAAACATGAAAGGCTGTGGGTTTCTGGAGCAAGGCTGGCGGGGGGCACAATAGCCCAAACCGATGTAGTTTCCTCTGTCTGTGTTATTTAATTTGACCTTCTGTGTTAGGATTAGTTTTAGGCTTAAGGGTTACCATAACAGCCTAAAATGAGCCAAATGTCCCTGCATGTTGGCTATAAGACTGGCAGTCGAATTCAATACATAAAACCTGTAAAGGAAAGACATTAAACATTAATCTGACATCCGTTCATCAACTCCATAATCGTTTTGTTCACTGAAGTGGATTTGAGGGATCATAACAGCCCTTACATCCTCCTAACAGAGGAGCTATTGTCCTGTATCGCGAGAGCATCGCTCCGTGAGTGCGGGATGACGCAGTGCCCCTGCCGCACGTAGGCGGAGTGTTGCTTCCTCTCGACTGTTGGCTACTCGAGACATTTACGCAACGTAGTTTAAAAAAAAAGGGTTAGCCAAATAACAATGGCGACGCAAGCTGGCGCGCTAGCGGGAGCTCTAAGCAGTCAGCCGGCGGGCAGTAGCTCATCCCTGGGCTGGAGGAAGGACGGCACGCCCTCGGCCAAGTTCTGGGAGAGCCCCGACACGGTGGCACAACTGGAGGGGGTTCGGCTCTGGATTGGGAAGCACTACAAAAAGGTACTTGTGCTAAACACGCTTTCTGGGCTATTTCCCTTCCCTTCCCTCTCAAAGCTAACTAGCGCTTCTGGCCAGATGTTTTAGCCAAAATATGTTATTGCAAAAGATATTCTCAATAATAGACGCATCCCTTGATGCAAAGGGAAAACGCAGCCAGGTAGCTAAGCTAGCCTTCTGTTATAGGCTAACCGTTAGTCCCCAACAATCAATCAGGGGGTTAGTGGTTCTGTCAGAGCGCCACTGTATCAGAATGTGTCCCGGGGTATACTACTGTTGCCCGCCGTGTAGCAGCTACACAGTACGGCTGTCCTGCTCAGTTGGTGGTCCAGTCACAGTGGCACTACGTACTAGCTGCATAACATCTGCAGCGCTGTGTGTGTGTGTGTGTGTGTGTGTGTGGCGCCTCTGACAGCGCGGAAGCGGGTGATGTGGGCAGCATCAGACAGACAGATGATGCGCGTGTTTACCTGTCACGACGACGTGAGTCTGCCCAGTTTGACCCCCCCCCAATCCCCCCAATCCCTCTCCCCTGTCCGCCTGTTATAGACAGCTGAGGTTGCGACAGGCCTTCAGAGCAGGCTTTGTAAAAAAAAACCCACAATATTTGCGAAAACATCATCTGTGTGGAAATATAACCTTTATTTGTTTATTAAAACGGGGATGGATTCTAAAGTGGAGTGGTCAAGTCAAGTCAGCTTTATTGTCAATTCTTCACATGTGCTGCTAGACATACAAGGAATGGAAATTACGTGTCTTACTGTCCCATGTGTAGACAAGACAGGACGAACATTAAAGAAAAAAGAAAAACATTAAAAATGAATCATTAGGCATTAGTGATGCTCCCTACCTTCCTCCTGCCTTTGGTGCTGTCTCACGACCCTCCCCTACCCCTCTCTCTGTCTCTCCTCTACCCCCCTCTCTACCCCTCTCTCTGTCTCTCCTCTACCTCTCTCTCTGTCTCTCCTCTACCCCTCTCTCTCTCCCTCTCTCTGTCTCTCCTCTACCCCTCTCTCTGTCTCCTACCCCTCTCTCTGTCTCCTACCCCTCTCTCTGTCTCCTCCCCCTCTCTCTGTCCCTCTCTCTGTCTCTCCTCTACCCCTCTCTCTGTCCCTCTCTCTGTCTCCTACCCCTCTCTCTGTCTCTCCTCTACCCCCCTCTCTCTGTCTCCTGCCCCCCAGGTATCTGTCTGGCTCTCTCTGTCCTATCCTCTCTGTCTTTTGGCCCTCTTTCTGTTGCTCTTTTTTTGGCCCCACAATTATTTTCCCTCTCTTTGTCTCTTTCTTTCCTCTTCTGTCTGTCTGTCTGTCTCTTTCTCTGCCTCTCTCTCTCTTTCTCTCTCTCTCTCTCTATCTCTTTCTGTTTCTGTTTCCATTTTCCCTTTCCCGCACTGGAAGGGCTGTGTGTGTGTGTGTGTGTGTGTGTGTGTGTGTGTGTGTGTGTGTGTGTATAATTTGCTCTCTCTTTCTCTAGTATGTCCTGGCTGATGCCCCCACTGAAAGGGCTTTGTGTGTGTCTGTCTGTCTGGCTGTGTGTGTGTGTGTGTAATTTCCTCTGTGTGTGTGTAATATGCTCTGTGTGTAATTGGCTGTTTGTGTGTGTGTGTGTGTGTGTGTGTGTGTGTGTGTAGTATGTCCAGGCGGATGCTCCCTCTGGAAGGGCCCTGGGCTCCCTGGTGGTTCAACTGCTCCAGTTTCAAGAGGAGGCCTTCGGCAAACACACCACCAACCCCTCCCTCACTAAACTACCCGTAAGTGTGTGTGTGTGTGTTTGTGTGTGTGTGTGTGTTGAGGCCTTTGGCAAACATGGCACCAACCCCTCCCTCACCAAACTACCCGTAAGTGTGTGTGTGTGTGTGTGTATGTGTGTGTGTGCTTATATTGTGTTGTGTTTTTCAGACTAAGTGTTTCATGGACATGGCACCAGGAGGCCCTCTCTGTCACATCCTGGGCACCGTCTACAAGTTCAAGATGGAGCAGGGCTGGTGAGTGTGTGTGTGTGTATGTGTGTGTGTGTGTGTGTGTGTGTGTGTGTGTGTGTGCATGTAATATGGCGTCAAAATAGTCTCATAAAGCACTCGCACGATAAAACATGCTTCGAGCGTATTGTATTATTTCACACGCGTAGATATTAACTGCGAGCGAGCAAATTATCTCTGCGCGCGAGGAGAAATCTGTGACCAGCGCGCAAAACAACCACTGGGGGGCATTCGCTCGCGCGAAATTGATTTCTGCTCGCTCGAAGCAGTTATCTGCTCTCGCGAATTTGATTTCTGCTCGCTCGAAGCAGTTATCTGCTCTCGCGAATTTGAGACTTCTGCTCTCGCGCGCAAAGAGTACATAAGTACTACTTGGGCAGAGGAAGGGAATCGGAATCGGACTCGGACTCGGAGACAGGAACGAGAAAGACCGGAACATTTGCAATGAATGAAAATAGCTTCTTTAGCAGAGTTTCTTGAAAATATGTTTTTAAGAAATAGCTTGAGCTAGCAAGTAAGCAGACGTTATCTCTAACTTGGTGTTTATTAGCAACCTACCAGTCTATAGCAAAAGCACCTATCTACTACAGTCAACGCACGGCATTAATTAAACGTAGGCCTACTAGATTATATTCACTGCTAAATTACATGTCAGACAAGCCAAGTCGGATATTCGCTAGCGTTACCAAAGGAACGTTAACGTTAGCTGTTTAGAATCCACACAGACTAATGCTGATTACTAATTAACTACACAACACAACATATTTCTTAAAAACATATTTCCAAGAAACTCTGCCAAAGAAGCTATTTTCATTCATTGTATATGTTCCGGTCTTCCTCGTTCCTGTCTTCCTTGTTCCGAGTCCGATTCCCTTCCTCTGCCCAAGTAGTAGGCTACTTCTGCGCGAGAGCAGAAGTCTCAAATTCGCGAGAGCAGATAACTGCTTCGAGCGAGCAGAAATCAAATTCGCGAGAGCAGATAACTGCTTCGAGCGAGCAGAAATCAATTTCGCGCGAGCGAATGCCCCCCAGTGGTTGTTTTGCGCGCTGGTCACAGATTTCTCCTCGCGCGCAGAGATAATTTGCTCGCTCGCAGTTAATATCTACGCGTGTGAAATAATACAATACGCTCGAAGCATGTTTTATCGTGCGAGTGCTTTATGAGACTATTTTGACGCCATAATGTAAGTGTATGTATTATTCAGCACAGAGCACAGTCTACAAGTTCAGGATGGAACAGGGCAAGTCGCATACAGATCAACAGACAAACATACAGACAGCCAACAGACAAACATACAGATGGATGAAGATATGTTTATAAATGATTTCCTGATGGGAAATAATGTTGGACTAATGCCTAATAAGAAGTGTTAACTAAGAGTTAACAAATGCAATATAAAGGCTTCATAGGGAGTAGTTATTACACAGGGTTACCATAACATCTATTAACATATCACAAACACGTTATATACATGAATAAAGACATTATAAACACATTCTTACTATATACATATATATATAATAGGATATTGCACATACATGTAAACACTGTTAACTCTTGCCGTCTCCCTTTTCCCCATTCACTTTTTTTGTGTTTCTCCCTTATCCCCTTCTCTCTCTCTCTCTCTCTCTCTCTCTCTCTCTCTCTCTCTCTATCTATCTCTCTCCAGGCGGAGGTTTGACCTGCAGAATGCGTCAAGGATGGAGCGGAACATTGAGATGTTTGTGGCGGTGGAGAAGGCTCTGCTTCAGGTAGCACACACACACTCACTAGGCCCACCAAAGTGTGTGTGTGTGTGTGTGTGTGTGTGTGTGTGTGTGTGTGTGTGTGTGTGTGTGTGTGTGTGTGTGTGTGTGTGTGTAGGTAGGACGCTTCTGCTCTTTGGCACACACACACTTACTAGGTCCATTATGACAGAAAGCTTCCTCATTATAATATGTATATTAATAATAATAGTAATAATTACATTGAATTTTATTACACTAAGCAGACACTTTTATCCACAATAGATGGATAATTGTAATACTTAAAATAGAGGACACAAATCAAGCTATAATAGTAATAATTAAAAAAAAAAAAAGTTATTATTATTATTATTATTAGTAGTAGTAGTATTGTTAGTATTATTATTATTATTATTGTTATTACAGTGAAGTGAATACCTTTTTAAAGTCATTGCATGGAGGTGGTGTACTGACATTGTGTGTGTGTGTATGTGTGGTGTGTGCGCGTGTGTGTGTGTGTGTGATAGAATGGTTGCCTGACGTGGCCCGTGGTGTACTTGTCAGCGGCTCTGGACCAGCAACTGGCCAGTCGGGTCAGTGACATCATCACTCGTCACCAGGTGAGTGACCTCATCATCCTGCGACGGGAGGAAAGGTAATGTCATGGGTGGGGTGTTGTGTGTCACTGTGTGACTCGGGCTCGGGCCAGAGTTAGGGCTGGGGTTACTATTAGGGCTAGGGTTAGGGTTACAGTTAGGGTTAGGGTTAATATTAAGCCCCGTTTCCACCAAGCAGTACAGTACAGTACAGTACAGTTCGGTTCAGTTCGGTTCGCAATTGTTTGTGTCTCCATGGTAAGAATTTTTGAAGCGTTCCTAAATAACCGTACAGAACCGTACCATTTTCTGGCACCCTTGTGTTGGGGTACCAGTTTGTGGTACAGTTTAGAGACACGCCCGTTGCTGTGACGACTGTACTCTACCTTTGGCAATGGAAACACAATCCGTACCGAACCGCACAAAAACGTTCTGTACCAAACCGTTAGGTCCCGAACCGAACTGTACTGTACTGCTTGGTGGAAACAAAACTTTAGGGTTACTATTAGGGTTAGAGTTACTATTATGGTTAGGGCTAGAGTTACTATTAGGGTTAGGGTTACTATTGGGGCTACTATTAGAGTTAGGGCTAATGCTAATTCCCACCGGCCTTTTACTGTACGCTGAGCAAAGCAGTGTAGAGCTGGAGAGTTATTTAGAATGGAGAAATGCATCATCTTGTGTCATTATTAAAGTGATAAATCTCTCTCTGTATTCTTTCACTCTCTCTCTCTCTCTGTCTTCCTCTGTCACTCTGTCTTTCTCTCTTCACTTCTGTCTCTTTGAGTCATCTTTCGTGTCTTTTCCCCTTTTATCCATCTCTCTCTATCCATCGTTCTGTCTCTCCATCCCTCCCTCCATCTCTCTCTCTCTCTCTCTCTCCACCCCTCTGTCCATCCCCCTCTCTCTCTCCATCCC
>CM059283.1:3251234-3271234 GCA_030347295.1 Setipinna tenuifilis | reverse complement strand
GGAACTTAAGTGTATGTTGTTAACTGCACCGGGCTACTGAGAGCATTGGCGAGACCACACTGCCATTTCAACGATGGCTGTCAAACTGTAAGTGTAAACGCATTTTTACACGAGGCCTACACATGATGACAGTTTGTCAATAGTGTACATTAAACCGTAGTATGACCTCAGATTTTGTTTTATTAGTTGAAATGCATACTTTTCTTAAGTTACAGCCCGCACATAAAACAATCATCAGCACGTGTCATAAAAAAGGATTGAACATTGCAGTGTGTTAAGTTTCTACATTTGTTTTGATTTTGTGTCGTTTTTATGGTGTTAAATGTAACTTTTAGCCAACACTTTGCCACCACGGACAGTTAAAACATTTGTGTAAATGTCCTCGAGCTCGCCTGATGTGATTGGTCCTTGTCGTCTCTCTAGTACCTTCGTGAAGCTGGCCAACCCAGCCATCACCCTCTTCTGTGCGAGCGCCTCAACTCCTGCCCTGTTCGCTATCGCAGTGGTAGCGGTTTGTGGGCTGATATTTTTCTCCAAGACAGCCACCTGTAAGCTTTCACTGTTACTTTCGCAGTTTCAAACTGTAATGGCGTGTTATGTATAGGCTAGCCGAACAGTTGTGTAACCATGGCAATGCTATGACATGATGCCACATTTTTTTTGTTTTCTTTAAGCTACGAACCACCCATATTGACTGACCAGGATAGAGCGACCAATCATGTAAAAATCCACTTTGAATCAGTGGATGCGATGAGGAAGAGACTTTTACTGGATGCCGAATTGGGACTTCTCCACCAGATGGCGCCATTTGATTTCTTCACCACTGTCACCTGCTAAGCGCTGCACTCTCGGCGAATGTAATGTCTTCGCTTTACCTCAAAGCCAGCGAATTGCACCTTTTTGCCATGTAGACGTGTGGGACTGGAGTCATATTTCGAATTACAGAGGGTACTGGGGTGTATCCTACCCCCTGATCAAGACCCCGTACCCCCCTAAAGAGACCAAAACAAGAATATTGGGGGGGTATACCAACATATTAATGTACTTGATGCTAAGCGTAAACAGTACCACCACAAAAGGTACTATCCCCAATGATGAAGGGGTAATTCACACACTGTGTGCTTGTATGGTGAACTGAGTCACAGCCTCTCTCAGTATCTCTCCGTGGACATCTCTACACTAAACAACATGAAAATACACTCCTTCGTCAGTGCTGGGATTCCACTGGGGTAATTTCCACTCTGGAATAAGTTAGTCATAAAAAAAACACCGTGTGTCTGAATTCAGTCACAAACAAACCCACAAAACTCCCCCTCAAGGACATGAAAGGTAGTGGTCATGCAAACACTTCTTGCAGTTTTCGCAACCCGCCATCATATGACCACTACCTAACTTACCTTAAAGTCAGCGAATTGCACCTTTGTCATGTAGTTAACGTGTGGGACTGGAGTCATAGTTCGAATTACAGGAGGTACTGGGGGGTATAGTAGCCTACCCCCTGATCAAGACCCAGAATGGAATGTACTGTACGAGCTCCGATTCCTCACCTCGGCAATACAGCCGGCTACAGCTAAGCTGTCTCTGCTACAGTGTTTATAGTAATACAATAGAAGGAGATGTTGACCACTGTCAGAAAAGAACGTCTCCCCATACCTTACAAAAGCCTTAGAGTCTTAGAGTGTAGCTGAGATCACTGCCTTTAGAGCAAAGCTCTGGAACCAGCTTCCAGAGGATGTAAAGAATGCCCCTACTGTAGAGAGTTTTAAAAGCAGACTCAACACGAAACTTTTTTCTGATGCCTTTTCCTAATTTTTATTTTTATGTTTTATTTATTTATTTTTTAATTTTATTTTCATTCTTCTTCTTCTTATTATTATTATTTTAATGGTTTTGCTTTATTTTAAATTGTATTTTACTTTTTAAATCTTTAATTGTATTTTATTTTAAAATGTGTGTAAAGCGCATTGAAGTGCATTTATGTATGAAATGCGCTATACAAATAATTTTGACTTTGACTTTTTATTATGAAAATACAAGCATTAATGAAAGACACAATGTTAACAGGAACAAGTACATGCATAGTAGTAGGCTACAAACTGAATGACAATGCTTCAAACTCTATAGATTTCTACAGAAATTGAACAGGGCCCTTGCTGTGTAATCTGTCCTTTTAATTACATTTACACATATTTCTTCTTCTGTTCCTTTTTGTAATCTGTGAACAAAACAGAGTGAAATCACATTCTGCACCATCAGCATTGTGTAACATTAAGGTTGGTCTCTGCACATAGATGTCCATGAACACCAAACACATTTTAAATGCATTATAAAAAATAACATTTAAATATATGTAACTGATATTCATCCATTTTGCACAAGATTTAGCTTTTTTAAAACAGGTACTTTGTTTTGGTGACCCTCATTAAAATAGAATCCAATATACATCTCCTGTGTTGGGCTATAACTTGTGAGCAAAACAGAGTGGAATCACAAGATACAGTATTATGGATAAAGGAGCAAGACCGGAGCACTCTGTTTACAATGTTTTAATGGTGCAGAAACAACACGACTGATGTTTCGACGCCACTGCGCCAATCGAGGTGGAAGCGCATCTGACTCCTAGTTACTGGAATCACAAGATGTTTGTTTGGCATGATACGTTTAGTTTGCAGCACAGAGACTATTACAGCACAGCACATTCTTCAGCAGCAGCATTCACTATGACTGGTATGAATGGGTTATAACGCCTGATAACTTACATGAGTCCACGATGTAGGCAACACCATAAACACCCATTGCTGTTATAACAGGCACCCATGATGGTGGTGTAGGACCAGCCAAAGAAAATGCGGTTTTCACTCCAGCACCTGCGATGGTGACCACATACCTGCAAAAGTGATAAACAATTTGCCAGTATAATTAAAGAATGTGTTTGCCACTCTTGCAGTTTTGTATCTACTGTGTACCTGATATATAAGGTATATGAGGTTGTACAAAAACGTCACTATTTCAAATCCATATGTACTTAGTCTTAGACTTTGTGGTTCAAAGTTTGGATGCCACAGAAATTCAGGCTGCCCTTTGGGTCAGGCTCTCTCACCTCCGGAGACGCACTTATCTCTAACAGAGCCAGGCGACACCTCAAGAAACAGCACAGATGCCTACGCAACTCTCAAGTCAACAAGGCCACAGAATGTTCTTAAACATGAAAGGCATACAGATAAGACATGGTACAACTTTGCAGTTTGAACATACACACAAAGCACGACTTATTTCATTAAACTCTTGATGATTATACATATTTAATAAAGAATATAAATTTTATTCCCACAACTTTGTTTAGAAGTTTCAGGATAAGCCAAGTATACTTTACTATACTATTCTATAAGTATATAAAATATAGTTTATAAAAGTCAACTTCAAGTATACTTCATCAGTTTTAGTATAAAATAAGTATACTTATAGTAAGCTTTAATAAACTTCTTTTTGCTAAAAGTAACAATCACTAAACCAACTCTCTCTCTCTCTCTCTGTCCTTATGCAGAAGTATATGTTTATTGTGCCCCTACTCTGTGTCCCTTTACACCTCTGTTTGCTTATGTCCTCCTTTTTTGTAAGTCGCTTTGGATAAAAGCGTCTGCCAAATGCAATGTAATGTAATGTAATATAAACACGACCTTACATAAATATATGTAACTGATATTCATCCTTTTTGCATAAGATTTAGCTTTTTTTAACAGTATAATCTCACATTCTTCAGCAGCAGCATTCTCTATGACTGATGGTATGAGCGGGTTATAACGATTGATAACTTACTGGTTTGCAGCCAGTAGACCCCATACAGTTACCAGTATCATTCCAGGAATACCTATCAGTACTGCTCGGAGCTTAGTGTTGAAAATAGATCCACCTCCAGCAGCCGTCATGGCAGCCGAACACCTATGGAAGTGATAAATATGTTTATGTCCTGCTTTTTGGAAGTCATTGGATAAAAGTGTCTGTTAAATGTAATGTAGCTTGCAAAAACCCTTCTCTTTCGAGACTGCTTCCCTTCCTAACAAAACTGGATAAAAGCGTCTGCTAAATGTAATGTAATGTAACAATAATTTGCTATGATAATTACACATTGTATTTGGTCCTCCTGCAGTTTAGTACTGTGTAACTAACATATATCTTGTGTAGCCCCCATATCACAGTCTTGCCAAAGAAGGCTATATGGCCCCCAGATTAATAGACTACACATCTGCCATCAAAGCTCTGCTGTACTTACTTTTTAAAAAACATCGTCTTGTTGATATGTAGGCAGTTTGTCTTTGAGGTTCTGTTATACGTTTGACTGTAAAGCCAGTGTGCACTTGCCTTCCAGTGGGCTGTCTCCCCTATAGCCTGCCTCTGTACGTGCTATTGTGAGTAACTTGAGAAACTTGTCTTTTATATAGACCAAGGACAACCTGCTTCCTGTTCCTGTTACAGTAGGCGGAGCGAGCGGGTGGCTTTTGGGGTTGAAGCCCCGAATCTATTTTGACCTCGTAAAAATGATGACAACCATGGAGCATAGTACATAGTTCAACCATGTTTTAACCATATCACATTAAAACGGACTTATCGGCAACATACAACCCCGAATCTCCCTTAAATGTTCCTGTTGTAAACTGCCGCAATAGAAAAATAGAATCCCCAGCAACAATGCCGCGCTCTCAGTGTTCCAAATGGGTTGCCAATTCTGCTTAGTATAGAGACTTTTGGCTTTTTTTTTTTTTGCTTGGTCGCTTATAAATATGAGATGATGTCGCGGGTTGCGGATTTTTGACCGTTAAACACAAAGCCTGTGGCTTGTTTTGGGCTTGCTAGTTCACCTCGCAGAGGCCTGCGGTCTCTGTTGCTGAAGGCGCTGTCTGGATGCTGTTAACATTATATGCCCGTAAGTTAGGCCTATAAAAAAAAAAAAAAAACTGACCGTGCTAAAAACGCGTTTGGTGAACACATACCCTAAAGAAATGGAACTGTGAGTCCCTATAAATGATCAATTGCTCACTCTTTTGTCAATACCTTAAACAATTGTACATAGTAAAACACAATTTGCAAAACCCACAAATTCTGACAAACTCCGAGCATTGATTATGCAAGAATGGACTGCCGTCAGTGAGGATTTGGTCCAGAAGTTGCATGCCAAGGAGAATTGCAGAGGTCTTGAAAAAGAAGGGTCAACACTGCAAATATTGACTTATTGCATGAATTCTCAATAAAAGCGTTTGATACTTATGAAATGTTTTTAATTGTATTTCATTATAACATAGAAACATCTGCAGCAGCAGCCTTTGTGAAAATGTAATATTTGTGTCATTCTCAAAACTTGGCCAAATTGGCCATGACTGTATCATATCGCTGCAATCGGCACATTGGTGCCCCCTATGTGAACTGCAGGCGCCCTTGCTTGCTGAGAATGTGCGGTGCAGAGAAGCAGCGGGTCTATCTTCGCTGGGGGGGTGGGTGGGGGGGTGCAGGGTTTAAGCACAGGACTCCTAGTGCAGCTGAGATTACTGTCTTTATTATGACTTGCACACACTGTTGAATTACCGGTCAAAAATACATAAAATAACCCTTTGGCAGTTCCCACTTATTTTATTTTTAAATTAGTTCGCCTTCCACTATTCTAAAATAGGTTATTTTTAGAAAGTAAGTGCTCTGGTTTTACTTAATAGGTCTTACCAAGAAAGACTCAGTGAAGTATAACTGCGTCTCTTGTGGTTTTAAGAATGCCGGGGCAAGTTTTGTCTTTTCACCTTGTCACCAGACAAGATCATTTTTATTTTCAAGGTTAAGAATATTTCAAAGCGTACAGAGCCTTTACATGGTCTTTATCTAACAAGCAGGCAAGTAGCCCTAACAAGGGTCAATATTCAACAAATTCCAGAAATCAGGTATGAAAATAAAAGAAAAGAAAATAATTCAAAGTCTTCTCTTGATGAGGTGGTCAACACACAATATCTTGCAAGAGCTCCAAAGAACACTGTGATGCATAGCCCGATAAATTTCAAATGTGGCTTTAGGCCTATATGTCCGTTCACAAACCTTACAGCAAGCATCTCGGCTCTAGCTGTCTCTCTCGATCAGTTAGAAAAAACACTTTATTCTGTTTTTTATAAGATCAGAGTCTTAACATATAATCTAGATTCACCTCTCATAGACATCTCTTTATACATACTTTTCTTCTCTATTACATTAGATACACTTTAGTCCATCTTAATGAGCAGGAAAGCAAGCAAGCAGAAACACAGTAGTACAAAATGGAGGGCAATAGTTCAACCTCTAGATTTCTACCGAAATTCAACAATGCGCTAGGCCACGGAGATGTCGGTGAGGCCCTTGCTGTGTAATCTGTCAGTTCTTCTTTTTGTTCAAAGCTGTGAACAAAACAGAGTGGAATCACAAGATGTTTGTTTGGCATGATACGTTTGGTTTCCAGCACAGAGAATATTTGTGAAACCTTACAACACATTCTTCAGCAGTAACATTCACTATGACTGATGGTATGAAAGGTTTATAATGGCTGATAACTTACCTGAGCGCACTATGTAGGAAATACCAAAAATGCCCATGGCTACTATAGCCATAGCCACCCATGATGGTGGTGCAGAAGCAGCGAAAGAACATGTTTTTACAACCACTCCGGCACCTGAGATGGTGTACACATACCTGCAGAAGTCATAAATAATTTGATTAAAGAATGTGTTTGGCACTCTTGCAACTTGATATATGAGGAGTCAAGGGAAAAACAGCCATGGTCACAAAATACAGAAACTGAAAAAATGTCATAGGTTTGATTGTTCATTTGATTTGAAGTAAATGCTACTTTAAAATGCTTGTAGCTCAAGACTATGCTCCTTTATTCACAGGATTACTTTTGAAAAGACTAGGGTTTCAGTGCAACTAGCAATAGGGCGAGTAACTTGAAAAATATAACTAATTGTGACTATGCCTGTTTTTCTTGTGGACGCCATATCTTTAGATATAGAGTGAAGTCACAAGATTTTTGTTTTCAACACACTGATTTGTGAAATCTTGCACATTCTTCATCAACAGCATTCAATACAAGTGATGGTATGAGCAGTTTATAAAGGCAGATAACTTACTGGTTTGTGATCAGTAGACCTAATATAGTTACCAGTATCATTCCAGCAATACCCAGGAATACTGCATAGGACTCGGTGGTGTGAGCTACGGTGAGACCAACTCCAGCAGCGGTCAAGACGGTTGAACACCTGCGGAAGTGATAAATAATTTGGTATGATAATTACACACTGGTTTGGTCCTCCTGCAGCTTTGCATGTAACTGACATATATCATGCATAGCCCAAATATCACAGTCTTGCCAAAGAAGGCTACAGATGGCTCTCACAGAGCATATGCACAAACAAACATTTGCACAAACAAACAATTCAAAAACACACAGTTACCAAACTAATAGCTCACACAGGCACAGTTACCAAGTTAATAGCCCACACATCTGTCATCAAAGCTCTGTTGTACTTACTTTTCAAGAGACATCCTCTTCCTGATTTGTCTTTAAGGTTCTGGTATAAGTTTGACTAAAGAACTTGCCCTCCTGTGTGTTGCCTTCCTATAGCCTGCCTCTGTACGTGCTGCCTGTCTTACTGTGGCCTACGTGCTGTCTGCTTCCTGTGCTCTATGTACTGTAATGCTGCCTGTCTTACTGTGTGGTTAAAGGGGAGAACGTACCCTTCAAAACTTAACACCTGCAACACCTGTTTATTTTTATTATTACAGTTTTTTATGTTTGTTTACACGCTAAAATCTAAAGTTTCCCACAATTAATGAAACCCAATACTCAAATACCAAAACATCGGCTCAGGTAGGCACCACTCTAAGCACATTTTCAGCTTCACACGTTTTGCAAAACATTACACACAGTGATTTGCTAAACATTAGACCCACTTACATGCATTACACACATGGTGCTATTGTAATGTCACCTTTTTTCCATTTCAAAACACTAGCTACCAAATGACCACACACTTGCAACCAACTGGTTAAACACAATTGTCATCTAATGCACAAGAGCAGAAAGAAAAGACAAGGACTAAATTGATCACATTGGAATGACATTGGTTGACTACCTTGAAAACGCTATGTTGAGACTTGCCACCAAATTAGCCAGCGATGATACTTAGAGTAACTTTTTGTCTCCAACAACACTGTGTTTTACTATGTTTGCTGTGAATATGGTTCTTTGAAAAAATGGCTTTCAATATGCAATCATGCAACAAGCAAACACTTCAGCATATTGATTTGGATTACACAAAAGTAAAAAAAATATCTATTGAAATATATTTAGTGAACAGTATTTGTCATGTGTTAACTGTGTGTAGTGGTCTCGGTATGTAATTTGAACTTTACCACAGTTTTAGGGAAGGGGAGGAAAAAAAAGCTACCCCCCCAGGGTTTGAACCCAGGTCTCCAGGGTACCAAACATGCACTTTGACCACAACACCAAAGAGCCAGATTCAGTGGCATGGTACTCAGAGCACACCCAAAACCCTAATGATGGTCACTCCATCACAACAGTATTGTGTGCACATAACTTGCCACAACACATAAAACACAGAATAATGTGAAAGTCTAACATTACATAAATGTAACAGTTGTCTTTTTTATGTGTTTCAGAGAGTCATGTAGACTGATGGTGAAAAAAACCCATTGATGAGGTTCAACCTCTCTAGAATCCGGAGAAGGGGTAGAAATGTGATTGGGCAAAGGGCTATTGTCAATGTCCCTGGGCAACGCAGGGGTAACATTACCCTTTGCGCTGCTATAACAGTACATGGGGTCCTCCACCACCATGCTAACCTGGGTCCATACAACACTGAACTTATCCTTGCATTTTTGGACAGAGTACACAACATTCTAACTGCAGTGAACACGAATGAATGCATTCGTTACATTGTTGTGTGGGACAATGTGTCCTTTCATAGATCTCCTTTGGTATGGAATTGGTTTCTACAGCATCCACAGTTTACAGTCCTTTTTCTTCCACCATATTCTCCTTTTCTAAATCCAATAGAAGAGTATTTCTCAGCATGGCGGTGGAAGGTTTACGATCTCGATGAAATTCTGTGGCCAGATGCAGCAAGGAAAAGGGATGCCTATTTTTTTTCTTCAACATGGTTAAAGATACTGTTGTGTATTGTTTTGTTCAGTATATACTTTGTTGTCAAACTGCAACTATTGGCTAAGTTGAGTCTAGTTACAGGATAAAAAAATAAACATTTTCATTGGTCTGCAGAATTGCTGTCATGTAGCCTAGTGTTGAATTTGTGAATTGGTGTCATTAGGTGAATTTACTATATTTTACTTTGTCTGTGTAATTTACAAGAAAGAGCAAATGTTACAAGTATTTTGCATTACAGTTTTTCACAATTGCTAAAACTCAATTTTTGAAACCTTGCCCCGTTTTCTCAAAACTGTAAACACAAATTCCAATTGCTCACATGCATGTCCCAAAACTCCTGACTCTTGTTGCAAAAGCTACTACATCCCTCAAAACAGTTTTACGTGTGCTCAAAACCAAACTCTGTCCTCAAAACATTACCACAATTGTCAAAATGAAATTACAATGAAGCAGTTAGTAAACACTACACCAAAAAATGAAAAGCACAACGTTCAGATGTGTATAATAGCATAAGTTGTTTTTTATAGGCCTGAAAATGCATTTTCAACTGAAAAACAGCACAATTCGGATGTATATGTATTGTACATAGACTAAAATTAAGTGGTAATATTAGATAACTTGCTAAAATACTTCGAACAAAAATATATTTTGGGAATGCAGTACAAATGAAAACTACAAGTGCTGTATACAGTGCTGCAAACAAGAGATCACTGGGCTTTACTATATCATGCCTTTGGGTTTGGTCAGGCCACAGCACCTCATCCACATTACAAGAAATGATGTCCCTTGCCAGGTAACAGGGAAAGAATGCCCTGACATGTCATATCTATCCTGGACACTGTTCCTGGCCTATGGCACAGGTCAATTCCATGGCCTCTAAGAAATTTCATAGATCGCCATCAACCCATGGACAAGAATGTGATCTATAATGGTGACTCTAATTTGGTTAGCAGAAAAAAAATCACTCTTCCTTTTGTTCTTCCTCTACCTCCTCTTCCTCGCTATGTCGCTCCCTCTCTTGTCTCTGGTTGGCAGCCATTTTCAAACTGCAACCTTCTTGTGGCTCTCAATTGGCTTACATTGGTGGTGTCAGGTCATTTGAAATGAAATAATAAAGTTTTGACTCATTGTGCTTAGCTACTGCCATGTGTGCTTTATTGATGATCAAATGGGGAGAAGAATGTTCAACATTTTGAATCACATGTGTCCTACACTGCAAAGTGTGTTTTGACAATGAGAATGTGTTGCAAAGAGGAGGCATGAGTTTTGCAAAGTGTGTTTTGACAATGAGAATGTGTTTAGAGTTTTGCAAATAGGAGTCAGTGAGTTTTGCAAATTGTGTTTTACTACCTAAAATGGTTTAAGGTATTGACAAAAGAGTGAGCAGTTGTGAGAAGTAGCTAAAGCAATTGGGCAATTGGGCCAGCCAATTGGTTTTTGTGCTTTAGCAATTCAGAAAAACTGTAATTACCACTGTATCTAAATTATTCCAATACAAACATATGATGTGACTCATGTGTGTGCAATTTGGTGCCACAATTGCATTTTTATAAATATGTGTACACTTTTGACAAAAGAATAGCATTTTGCAATAGAGCTGGGGTGTTCTGTTAATTGGGTGTATGGTTGCATTACAGCACAAAAAACAATTGGCTGGCCCAATTGCCCAATTGCTTTAGCTACTTCTCACAACTGCTCACTCTTTTGTCAATACCTAAAACCATTTTAGGTAGTAAAACACAATTTGCAAAACTCACTGACTCCTCTTTGCAAAACTCTAAACACATTCTCATTGTCAAAACACACTTTGCAAAACTCATGCCTCGTCTTTGCAACACATTCTCATTGTCAAAACACACTTTGCAGTGTAGGACACATGTGATTCAAAATGTTGAACATTCTTCTCCCCATTTGATCATCAATAAAGCACACATGGCAGTAGCTAAGCACAATGAGTCAAAACTTTATTATTTCATTTCAAATGACCTGACACCACCAATGTAAGCCAATTGAGAGCCACAAGAAGGTTGCAGCTTGAAAATGGCTGCCAATCAGAGACAAGAGAGGGAGGGACATAGCGAGGAAGAGGAGGTAGAGGAAGAACAAGAGGAAGAGTGATTTTTTTCTGCTAACCAAATTAGAGTCACCATTATAGATCACGTTCTCGTCCATGGGTTGATGGCGATCTATGAAATTTCTTAGAGGCCATGGAATTGGCCTGTGCCATAGGCCAGGAACAGTGTCCAGGATAGATATGACACGTCAGGGCATTCTTTCCCTGTTACCTGGCAAGGGACATCATTGCTTGTAATGTGGATGAGGTGCTGTGGCCTGACCAAACCCAAAGGCATGATATAGTAAAGCCCAGTGATCTCTTGTTTGCAGCACTGTATACAGCACTTGTAGTTTTCATTTGTACTGCATTCCCAAAATATATTTTTGTTTAAAGTATTTTAGCAAGTAATCTAATATTACTACTTAATTTTAGTCTATGTACAATACATATACATCCGAATTGTGCTATTTTTCAGTTGGAAATGCATTTTGAGGCCTATAAAAAAGACCTTATGCTATTATACACATCTGAACGTTGTGCTTTTCATTTTTTGGTGTAGTGTTTACTAACTGCTTCATTGTAATTTCATTTTGACAATTGTGTCAATGTTTTGAGGACAGAGTTTGGTTTTGAGCACACGTAAAACTGTTTTGAGGGTTGTAGTAGCTTTTGCAACAAGAGTCAGGAGTTTTGGGACATGCATGTGAGCAATTGGAGTTTGTGTTTACAGTTTTGAGAAAATGGGGCAAGGTTTCAAAAATTGAGTTTTAGCAATTGTGAAAAACTGCAGTTTTTCTGAATTGCTAAAGCACAAAAACCAATTGGCTGGCCCAATTGCCCAATTGCTTTAGCTACTTCTCACAACTGCTCACTCTTTTGTCAATACCTTAAACCATTTTAGGTAGTAAAACACAATTTGCAAAACTCACTGACTCCTCTTTGCAAAACTCTAAACACATTCTCATTGTCAAAACACACTTTGCAAAACTCATGCCTCCTTTTTGCAACACATTCTCATTGTCAAAACACACTTTGCAGTGTAGGACACATGTGATTCAAAATGTTGAACATTCTTCTCCCCATTTGATCATCAATAAAGCACACATGGCAGTAGCTAAGCACAATGAGTCAAAACTTTATTATTTCATTTCAAATGACCTGACACCACCAATGTAAGCCAATTGAGAGCCACAAGAAGGTTGCAGCTTGAAAATGGCTGCCAATCAGAGACAAGAGAGGGAGGGACAGAGCGAGGAAGAGGAGGTAGAGGAAGAACAAGAGGAAGAGTGATTTTTTTCTGCTAACCAAATTAGAGTCACCATTATAGATCACGTTCTCGTCCATGGGTTGATGGCGATCTATGAAATTTCTTAGAGGCCATGGAATTGGCCTGTGCCATAGGCCAGGAACAGTGTCCAGGATAGATATGACACGTCAGGGCATTCTTTCCCTGTTACCTGGCAAGGGACATCATTGCTTGTAATGTGGATGAGGTGCTGTGGCCTGACCAAACCCAAAGGCATGATATAGTAAAGCCCAGTGATCTCTTGTTTGCAGCACTGTATACAGCACTTGTAGTTTTCATTTGTACGGCATTCCCAAAATATATTTTTGTTTGAAGTATTTTAGCAAGTAATCTAATATTACCACTTAATTTTAGTCTATGTACAATACATATACATCCGAATTGTGCTATTTTTCAGTTGGAAATGCATTTTCAGGCCTATAAAAAACACGTATGCTATTATACACATCTGAACATTGTGCTTTTCATTTTTTGGTGTAGTGTTTACTAACTGCTTCATTGTAATTTCATTTTGACAATTGTGTCAATGTTTTGAGGACAGAGTTTGGTTTTGAGCACACGTAAAACTGTTTTGAGGGTTGTAGTAGCTTTTGCAACAAGAGTCAGGAGTTTTGGGACATGCATGTGAGCAATTGGAGTTTGTGTTTACAGTTTTGAGAAAATGGGGCAGGGTTTCAAAAATTGAGTTTTAGCAATTGTGAAAAACTGTAAATGAACATCCATACTTGAACTTTGAATCCCTGTGTGTTGAGTTGGAAACCTGTGTATGACTTCAAACTGAAAATATCTTGTGCACAGAGAAACCAAAAGCCAGATGTGTTTTTCATTGATACCATTAGTGTGTAGTTGCCGCATTGTGTGCTAATTACAGTTTTTGCCTATTGCTTAGACACTAAAACCCAGTGCTTAAACCAAAGTAGCATAACTTGAAGTTGTTGTTGCTATACTGGAAACAAAATGTGCCATATCTTAAACAAAAGTTCTGCCTAACACTGTTGTGGCATTTCAGCAACACACTTTGTTCCTCATACAACACACTTGCAAATGTTCACTGCACACTTTTTCATTCATAAAACACGCCGTTAAAAACGGATGCCTCATCATACCATTTGGAAAACACACATATCCAAAACATAAAACACATTGGATGATTGGTTAAACATTGCTTCACACCAGAAAACCCTTACCTCCAAAATTGGACACCAATTAGTCAGCAACAAAAAGGCCTCAGTTTAGGCCTTTTTGAAAACTGCAAGCATGGATGGAGGGAGAGCCCGCGGCAGAGTAAGAATGAGAGGAGGACGAGGAGGAGGACGAGGGCAGCTGCCATAATTGTTTTACTGTATTTAGGTCCTATGTACTGTAAAATGCAGGCCCCCAAATTTGATGTGTTAACTTCATGTGAAGTTGATGTTGTTACAGTGTATTATGTTTTTTGAAGTGCTTCTGAGCCTACTATTGTTTCATTTGGTTTTTATTTTTACTTTGTTTTACAGTAGTTTATGTACTGAGGGCTTTTTGAGTCTACATCATTGAATATTTCTGTTTTGGGGTTGTTATGTGCCTTATTTGCTTTGCGGAGCTGAATAAAACACAGTAACTGAAAGAGTGGATTGTTTTATGTAAAGTACACTAGTGTGTTATAGTTGAGTTGAACTGTCTTACCATTTGGTGCAAGTTTGTGTGCTTTGCCATCAGAGTTACATTTCGACAAAGGATTGTTAGGTTTTTTTTGTTTAGTTTGAGTTTTGATAGCAGAGTGTCATTATGGCATAAATGTGAATGGTTTATTTCCAAGTGTTTTGGGTTTTGAAAATGTGTGTAGGGATTTTACTCTATGAGTCAAATTTTGAAAAATGTGTGCAAGCAATAGGCAAAAACTGTAATATGATGGTTTGTGTTAACTGTTTGGTACAAAAACACCATTTTTACAAAGGTTTGCAGAGTTAAGCAATTTGGTAAAAGGTTTTGTTATTTGTGTGTAGAGTTTTGCAAAAACAGCCAATAGGTGCAAAAAATGTGCTTAAGCGATCAGAAAAAACTGTAAGCAACTGTACAAAACTGTAAAAGACAGCTAGTATGTGTGTGTGTGTGTGTGTGTGTGTGTGTGTGTGTGTGTGTGTGTGTGTGTGTATGTGTGTGTGTGTGTGTGTAGGCTATATACTGTGACATTTTGTTTAGTGAAAGACAAAAAGTTGTTGATCGGAAAATAGCACACAGAAGAACATGTGACCACAACCACATCTCATGAGCAAGATGTGTTAGCTTTTGCAAGGTATCTACAATGTTTTGCTAATTTGGTGAAAGGTTTTGTTATTTGTGTGTAGAGTTTTGCAAAAACAGCCAATAGGTGCAAAAAATGTGCTTAAGCGATCAGAAAAAACTGTAAGCAACTGTAAAAAACTGTAAAAGACAGCTAGTATGTGTGTGTGTGTGTGTGTGTGTGTGTGTGTGTGTGTGTGTGTGTGTGTGTGTATGTGTGTGTGTGTGTGTGTAGGCTATATACTGTGACATTTTGTTTAGTGAAAGACAAAAAGTTGTTGATCGGAAAATAGCACACAGAAGAACATGTGACCACAACCACATCCAGGGTTTACTGCTAATGTGTCTGTGATGAACTTGCTGACGCTCTCGGAAAAAATAACTGTTCTTACCATAACCAGCAAATACGAAAGTAAGTCAAGTCTATATGTGGTGTGGTCAGAGACAGCAGGGGTGGGGTGGAGAGAGTCTTTATTCGCCTGCTAATGACTCATTTAAGCATCTACTGAAGATGATTAATTAACTTGAAAAATTTGCATAGTGCTACTGTAAGGCACTTAACGTTAGAAATGATTCTTCAGAGCCTCAGATCTCAGATTATAAAGGTCTGTATACGTGCTCTCACTGTGGCCTATGTATGTGCTGTCTGTCTTACTGTGGCCTATGTATACGTGCTCTCTGCTTCCTGTGCTGCCTGCTTCCTCTGTGGCTCAGAGAGCTGTCAGAGCCAGATGAAGGGAAAGAGAAAGTGAAACTACTTATCTTGTTTTTATTGTTTAAGGCAATAGGACAAAGTGCAGCTGCAGTCGTAGCATTGTGTAACACCAAGGTTGGTCTCTGCACATAGATGTACAGTATAGATTGGGCCATGAACACCAATCACATTGTAAATGCATTATACAAACAACATATTTATTACATACATATATTCAGCCATTTTGCATGAGATTTTGCATAGGATTTTGCTTTTTTTAAAGGTAGTTGGTTTTGGTGACCCTCATGAAAATGGACTCCAGTATACAGGGTTATAAATGCAGGAGACATGAGTAGGAGTATAATGTGGAGGAAATATAAATGATATCTCCTCAATCACTGTGGCTACCAGAATTTAAAACTATACAAATTAAACCTCATTCAGTTCCCTTTGCAGTGATAACATGATTTATGTCCATGCAAGCAATGATATGACCACCATAGTAGAATATATTTTGGTACTATATCATTTTCATACGACATGGTATTTACAAACGTTTTAGGGAGGGTATGTTTGCCCCCCCTGTAGGATACCCGTTTTATGCAGCCTATCTATGGGTCTGCCGTCTGGGGCCCACATGCAAAACAGCTGGTCCTTTGCTGCCATCTTGTGGTCACAAAGTTGTACATCTCATGAGGTTCCCTACACAACGAGCCAAGTTTACAGGTGCTGTAGCCTATACAAAAAATGTATGACAAATAATTATGAAATGATCCTCGTATGTGATCAGGGGTTTAAGAAAAACTGAAATATTGATTTCTATAATACTGCCAGATTACTTGCATTTTAAAAGATTTTGTGGGTTTGGTTTGGTTTGTGCCCTTTGCTTGTCGAGAGGGAGCAACACTTCACTGCGCTGTGTGCTTTACAGCTGCAGTACCGGCGCACATGATACATATTGACCCATACTGTGTCACTGCATGTTCTACTTCCTGTCCCACTCCATGTGTACTTGTATTGTATATTATGTTCTGCCTGTGTGAGTCACAGGTAGGGGCGGTTTTAAAGGGGTCGTTATTTCAACTTTAATGACCAGTAAAAACATGAGGCCATGCGTGCATATACTGCTTGTTGTGACCCACCACATTGTAAATAGAGCTACTCAAAGTGTTTTTTAGCGGAAGGACCCCTTTAAGAAATTTGAGTTGTCTTGTCTGGATATTATGTTCTGCTTGTGTGTATGCATAGTTTGAAATATAGGGGGTAGAGTACCCCTGATCAAGACCCAGCACCATACTGTAGCATAAATGTAATAAGATTTTTGCTCGTTCTATATGGACACATAATTCAAGATGCCACAATACACCTGAACTTGAACTCAAACCACCACCATCATTTGTGTCCATGTGTGCCATATTTGTGAGAAGTTGTTTTTTCAGACCACATACTTAAGGACAATAATAGGACATAAACATGGTATAGCCAATGTACCCTATCAGAGAAATTTTGTAACAAAATAAAAAAACATTTCAAAAACAGTAAAGCTGTTTTTTGCCCCACAGCCTAAACAGGTCAGGGTACAATGATGGTTCAGCAAAGATTAAGCTGTAGGACAGCAGTGAACAATATTTATTTGTACTGTTCATTGACAAGTCTGAGAGTTGAATTAAGTTCCTTTTAGAAGTCCGTCGTTTGTATTAAGTTCTAAGTTCTTTTCAGTTTGCTCTTCCAGATCTTCTCCAGAAAAAGAATCTGGAGCGTCTGTTTTCTCCTCTCTCCTCTCTGGCCTGCTTCTTGGCCAGTTTCTCCGCCTCCTTCTTCTCCTTGGCCTCTCTGCGTTCCTTCTCCTTCTTCTCCTTCGCCTCCCGCCGTTCCTTCTCTTTCTTTTCTGCCTTCTGCACTCTCTCGAGCTGTTTCCTTATCTGTTTCTCGATTTTCATTTTCTGCTTGAGCTCGGCGGCCTTCATCTTCTCCTCCTTCTTCTGGAAGTCGGCCATCAGGGACTTCCTCTTCTTGGCGAACTCGGCCGCAATCTCTGCCTCCAACTTGTGGTTCTCAAAAACCTGCTTCTCAATTTCTTTCTTGTTGCAGAAAGTCTGAAAAATATATAGTAACAGTAGTTTAAGGCCAAATATTAGATAACATTATTAGTGGGACATTATTAGTCAAGGTTTAATTGAAATGTTGCCAGACAGCAGGGCAAGTGTGTGTGTGTGTTGAGGTACCTGGATGTCATCGTTCAGGGTGGGCTTGTTGGCCTGGAGTTTCCTCCATCCCTCCCTCAGCATCCAGGTGGTGAAGACCACGGGGGCTTTCACGGCCATGCCGTCCTGGATAGACCGCTCAGGTCCCTGAGGAGATTTAAAAACATACCACATTATCTCAGTGTTCCCCTGTGTTCTACCTCTGCCCTTCATTAGGTAGCCATCCCCAAACTGCATTCTACACACTTTACTTTAATCCCCCCTCCCCATGCACAGTTTTAGACTAACAATCAGCAGTTTCAATGCATGTCCTACTCTACCCAGTATGTCTATGCATGTCACAATACTGTAAACCATCCTTCTATCGTTGTATTGGGTCACACGCTACATTAGCTGTGTTCCTCTACATTGTGTCGATGGTCCTCACAGGATCAGTAGCAAACCAAGGGCTTGGTGTAGTCAATAGTGACACTTACCAGCATCCATTTCTGGGCCTGGTCCTTCAGCTCCATCAGCACCCTCTGCTTCAGGGCAGCCGTGGCCAGCACCATGGAGACGGTGCCGCTCTCCTTCTCCCTGTTGACATGTTCCCACTTGGTGGCGTCCCTGATGATCCTCTCCTTCTCCCTGGCCATCATCCTCTCATAGTCCTCCTCCTGCTTCTGCTCCAGGAGGAAGAGCATCTTCTTGCTCTCCTTCTCCAGAGCGAAGCACATATGTCGCTCCTTCTCTTTCTGCTCTGTGATGGTCTTTAGCTGGTGCGCTATCTCAGAAAGAGACTCGCTAATCTTCTGGCGCTCTGCCAGTCGGGCAGCCTCAGCCGCTGCCGCCAGCGACGCTCTCTCCTTCTCCCGCTCCTCCTCGCGCGCCTCCCTGGAGGCCTCCAGCGCTTGGATGTCCCCCACAAGCTGCGCTGCCACCGCCTTCATGGCCGCCTGGTTGGCCTGCGCCTCCTCGGCCAGGTCATCGAACACCATCTGGAGCTTCTCCAAAACGCTCCTGTCCAGCCTTGCTGTTAGATGAACCGGGAGACGGTCCATTGTTTCTTACAAACGCTCTCGCTCTCGGCCCTGATAAAATTGCGCAGTTAATCGCTCTCGTAGTCGCTTAGTCGTGCTCAGAATAAATGATACTGATATGTGTACTGTCCGCCTTTTTATACCCACCTGTGAAAGGAACGCTGACGTCACAATACTATCACTAGGCATTCTGGCATTATTTTCCCTCTCGAATGTATGCTGCGTCCTAGCCGTTATTTAGAAGTTTTTTTTAGCCCATTCCAAAGCGACGTAGCCTACAATACACAATACCAAAAACACCACATTGTAGTTTAAGTTCAAGTTTAATTTATTTATATACCACATTTCATGCAACAGAAGCTGACCAAAGCCCCTAAATGGAATAAAACTAAGTAAAAATAAATAAATAGCCTAAATAAATAAAAACAATAATGGTAAAAAGATCGGGTATTTAAACCAAATTAAATTCCTAAATAAACAACCAAAAATAGCATACAATCAGAGAAGGATAATAAAAAAAAACAATGTGGAAAAATAACGTAATAATTATAGGCCAAATAACATTTAAAATTATTAACTGTTGTGCTACATTTTATATATTCAGGAAAGTGATTCCAGAGCCGAGGACCAACAACAGAAAACATTTCAGAAAATATAATGTACCTCATTCCAAAAATAAATGACAGGTAATTGATCAACTAAGTACGAAATAAAAAGATTAATCTATAGTATAGTATATTACATGTCTTAAATCTCTGAAGTAGAAGTACTTATGAAATTGATTAATTCATGTATTAATTAAAGTTAGCTAATTCACAATAACCCCTAATACTTTTTGAGGTATTCAGAGAAAGTACACAAGGCACCATTGGAAGAATCGTCTTGTGTCAGGAATCCACTCATGCACAGAAACTGCTTCGATACAGTAACATTAGCTAGAACTAGAAAGTAAGCTCATTTTCATTCGTGTGTCGGAGGAATAGTAAAAAAAGAAGCCTAGAAATGACTGCTTCGCATGCAGGCAGTAGCCTACAAAAATACATTTCCCAACGTTCAAAGCAGGCGTGATGACATCACTGCAACGTGCACATGCATCGATGGGAGGGTCGGTGACAGTGGCGCTGGAAGGGAAGTGAGCTTAGACGAAAACAATAAAGCAAGTCAAAGGTGATAGCTTTTCCAAAATATCGCATGACCTATTTGAACAACTCCTCTCCGTAGCCGAGGACGAGGTCTTGGACACTTAGGTCACCATGGAGGCTGTTCCAC
>CM059283.1:3233734-3241234 GCA_030347295.1 Setipinna tenuifilis | reverse complement strand
CAGAAGTCGAGGAGAAGTTGGGCGAGGTGAGGGCGGTCCTTGCAGAGGAGGCGGCGGCCGAGAAGAGTTTGGGGGAGGTGCTTGGCAAGGCCACACCCACTCCCCCTGGCCCCGCCCCCCTGGAGGAGGTGGAGCGGGAGCTGCGTCGCTACGAGGAGGCGCATGCCGACGCCACACACACCAACACGGAGCTGCACACACACATGAGCCAGCACCTCCCCAACCTGCGCCTCCTACAGGGCCCACTGCAGACCCTCAGGGACACACTCCCCAGGCCCACACTCTCAGAAGGTACACGTGTGTGTGTGTGTGTGTGTGTGTGTGTGTGTGTGTGCGTGTGTGTGTGTGTGTTAGTGAGCCTCCTACAGGGCCCACTGCAGACCCTCAGAGACACACTCCCAAGGCCCACACTCTCAGAAGGTGCGTGTGTGTGTGTGTGTGTGTGTGTGTGTGTTAGAGTGTCTGTGTGTGTGTGTGTACGTATGAGAGTGAGAGGCCCTTCTACAGGGACCCCTGCATCCCCCAGGGACCCCTATTTTTGTGTTTTGGTAGACTTGATTAACCCATTAAGACCTAAAACGCCTGGAAAAAAGGCCTGAAAATCCTAAGGGTGATTTTAAAACAACCTCCCAGATCCTGAGGTTCTATTTCGTTTCTCCTGACCGCCAGAGGCGGTGCTTTAAGCACCTGGATGTCCATTACGCGTGCGTGCAGGTCGAGTGTTTGTATCAACAAAGTCACCTGTGACGTGGGAGACATACATCCTGTGCCTCGGGCACAAAAGGCATGTCGACCCCGGAAGCGATCTCTTCCATTTTCTCGCGCTGGAAAAGAGCAGGTCTTTGCTTCGTTTGGCGTTGCTAACGTTTTCACGTTGGAGTTGGTGGTTTTTTGGCTACGCTATATGGTCTTGCAACCTTGGAGCTGCGGATTGTATTCGCCCTCCGAAAGACTGCGAGCCGTAACCGCTTGATTCTTTCCTTTTGGATGGATTTATCCGACTACAGGTGAGCTCATATATTTTTATACCTAAAATTGCGTGGCTCGCAACAAATAGGTTAATTGCGTGGAGTCTAGCCGGTGTTCTCGCCTGCAATCCTCCCGACATTTGCTTTAACGTTGATGTTATTGTCGACGGTATTTTTTTGTTGTTATTGAAACGGAGCGGTGCCTTTTCGGCTCCCTTTCCGATAGTTTCAGTTTCTTTTCATACGTAGAGCGGTCTTCCTCTACTATATTACTTTCAGGACGGGAAGCATTAGGACTCCCTCTAAACTGTTTAGTTGGTTTAGTTGTTTACTACGACGCGGTGATTCCCCGCTCTCGGTAAGAGTAGCCTATCTGTGTCGGTATACATTTGTTTTGGTTTAATGTTGCTCAAGTGCTTTGACGGATTGCACCGTTTTGTTCAGCACTATTATTATTGTTCCTACTATTGTTGTCATTTGCATTGTAAGAAGGCTTCAGCTGCAGGTGTATAGGGAGTGTGCTCGCTCCTACACGTTGCTCGTGATAGGCCTACTGTCGTTCTGTTTGTACAGCACTCACCTGTAGAGCGACATATTTAGGCAGTGTGGAACTGCTACTCTGAGCTACCTGTACATTTCTGCATATGTAATTATATATGTGCATATAATATACCTGTATATATACACACATTTTTTCCTGACTGTGCTGGAGGGTGTGCACGCCCCTATCTGCACGTAGCCTCATAGCCCTGTTCAGACAAGGCATCTGTACTCAAGTAAGGGTACACTGTCTGGCGAAGCGTTACACGCTGAGTGCCAGCCATGGATCCGAACCAACCGAGGGGCTTGCTCATGACTTGCATTGTTTGCCGGCTCCCCCTAGAGCTAGGGGATGGTCACGACAAGTGTCCCTCTTGCCTAGGGGTTGAGCACCTCCGTCAGGGCCTGACTGAGCTGGCATGCATGAATTGCGCTTGCATGAGCATGGCTGTCAGATCAGCTAGGCTGGCCCGCCTAGAAAGCATGTTCACCTCTCAGCCACTCGCTACACAGAGGGACGACGCTCGGGCCACCTGCCCTCCCAAACGTAGGAGGACTGAGGCCCGTGAAGCCTCTACGACGGGCAAGCAGGGACGGATTGACCCCCTGTCTCTTAAGGTGGACACCTTGGCATCTGAGTTCGCAGAGATCAAAGCTCTCCTGCTTAACCTCCAGCCTGGTGCGCAAGCTGCCGGCGCCCCCGCTGCAGTTCCACCCCCCTCGTCGCCTGACGTGTCTCCTCCGCAGTTGTCACCAGCATACAGAGCCCTAGAGGAGGATGTGCTTTCCACCAGGGCTTCTGAGAGCCTCGGTTTTGGACAGCTGCTTGATGAGGGGATGGATGAGGGTTCCCGCTCTTCCCACGCTAACTCCCAGGGTACCGGCCAAAGTACTCCGGGCGGCTCGGAGGCTAGCCTCATGTCTGTTCGGCCCACTATTAAGATGGCCTTAGCACGTCTGGGGTTGGACCCGGCACCCAGTACGGTGGCCCCTCAGAGTGCCTTTTTTAGAAGGACCTCTCAGGCGGAGGCCTTTTCTATTCCACCCTCAACCCCATATGTTGAGGAGCTGCAGAGATGCTGGGCAGACCCCAGATGCCTCTCGCACCTCCCGAGTAACTGTAGGGCACTTGCTAATATGCGTGATGCATCCAGCTATGGTCTGGACCGTATGCCCAACATTGAACCATCCGTTGCGGCTCTGGTGCTGTCGCCTGGGGAGGCCCTCAGACCAGATGCACGTTGCCCTCGACCACAGTGTCGCTTGACAGATGACCTCATCGTGAAAAGCTACGACACAGCGGCACGCATCGGGCGTATTGGTAATTCCATGTCGCACCTCTTGCTGGCCATGTCTCAAACCCTACAGGGTGCTGAGGTGGACCCCTCCGTACGTGACCTGAGTGACACCTCTCTACAGGCGTTTGCCTTTATGACGCGCGAGTTAGGGAGGCTTATGTCCTCACTGACTCTCGCTCGGCGTCAGATATGGCTGGCTCAATCCCCACTCTTGGAGCCATATCGACGGGCTTTGAGATCTCTTCCTGTGGTCCCGGGAGAGCTGTTTGGCCCAGCGGCACAGCAGGCCCTTGAACGTAGCCTGCAAGTTACACAGGCCAGGCAGCAGTTCTCTAGTCTGCGTCGGGACCAGCCCTACAGACTGAGACCATCTACGGTTGCTGCAGTGGCTCCAGCTGTGCCGAGACCTCTCCCCCAGCCCAGGCGTGCGGAGAGATTTCGTAGGTCGAACCCCACCCAACCCCCACCGCCCGCACAGCGGGACCAGGCAGCTCGCCGTCGCCCCTTTCGAAACCCCAGGGGGCGAGGGGGTAGGCAATGACACCAACACTATGGCGGTCGGGCGCTTCACCAGTCCTCAGCTGAGCTACTGGGAACAACATACGTCGGACCCCTGGGTTGTGGCAACGCTGTCCCAGGGATACAACATCCAATTTCGGCGCCGACCGCCAAGATTCCGAGGGGTCAAGATGACCCTCGTCAAAGATCCGACGAAAGCTCAGGCCCTGCGCCAGGAGATCTTGGTGCTGTTACAAAAGGAGGCCATCGAGCCTCTAGACATACATACACAAAACAGTGGGTTCTATTCCATCTACTTCATCATCCCAAAGAAGGACGGCGGACTTCGCCCCATCCTGGACTTACGACCTTTGAATACACATCTCAAGGTACTAAAATTTCACATGTTGCGCACTGTCAATGTACTGCAGGGCATTCAGCAAGGCGATTGGTTCACAACGATCGACCTCAAGGATGCTTACTTCCACGTCCCCATAGCGCCACACCACAGGCAGTTCCTCCGGTTTGCTTTCGAGGGGAAGGCATACCAATTTCGCGTCCTCCCATTCGGGATCTCACTAGCACCGAGAGTGTTCACCAGGTGCGTAGCCGCAGCGCTGGCTCCACTACAGGCCCAGGGAATACGCATCTTCCCTTACCTAGACGACTGGCTGATCTGCTCTCCGTCGAGAGCAGAAGCCCTCAAAGAGTTGGCCTCACTCGTCTCCCACGTCACCAGGCTAGGGTTTACAATAAACCACACAAAAAGCTCCCTGGTTCCCACTCAACACACAAGGTTTCTTGGCATCCAACTGGACTCTCGGTTGATGACGGCCACCTTGTCACACCAACGGGTGACCGATATTCTCAGGCTGTTGCGACGGTTCAAGAGGGACAGAGCCCTGACCCTCAGAACGTTCCAGAGCCTCCTGGGGATGCTCACAGCAGCCTCCTCTGTGATCCCGCTTGGCCTGTTATCCCTGAGACCTCTTCAGATCTGGTTAAACAGTCTGCGGCTGCATCCAACCCACCACAGGTACAAGCTGGTCAGGGTCACTGCCAGTTGCTTGAAACATCTACGCCCTTGGAGGAGGGAAGCCTTCCTCACCCGAGGCGCCCCCTTGGGGGCTGTACCTTCTCGCAGGGAGGTGGTGACCACAGATGCCTCTCTGGAGGGGTGGGGCGCTGTTTGGCAGTGCCGGACGGTCAGGGGCCTGTGGACGCCTTCCCAACAGGGGCTGCACATCAATGTGCTGGAGCTGCAGGCTGTCTGGCATGCTCTGCAGCATTTCGCTCCTGCTTTGGCAGGGAAACATGTCCTCATACGGACGGACAATACGTCGGTGGTCTACCACATCAACCACCAGGGGAGTACCAGGTCCAGGGAGTCCCTGCGGGTAGCCCAGCTGCTCCTGCAATGGGCCCACCCACGGTTGCTGAGCCTGAAGGCAATGTACTTGCCTGGCGTTCAGAACAGGGCAGCAGACCTTTTATCTCGCCAGAATCCCAATCCTGGCGAATGGCGGCTCCATCCGGAGGTCGTGGAGACGATCTGGTACAAGTACGGCAGGGCGGAGGTGGACCTTTTCGCCTCCCAGTCGACAACGCACTGTCCCCTCTGGTTTTAATTGGGGGAAGTGTCAAGCCCTCTGGGCCAAGATGCGCTGGCACACGCATGGCCGGACCAGCTGCTGTATGCCTTCCCTCCATTGCCACTGATACTGCCCGTTCTGCACAGAGTGATGTGGGGAGAACACAAGGTCTTGCTTGTGGCCCCCAGGTGGCCAGGCCGAGTCTGGTTCCCAGCACTGTACAGGCTGCTGGACGGGGAGCCATGGTGCCTCCCCACGAGGATGGACCTCCTCTCCCAGCTGGACGGCCAGATCTGGCACCCGAACCCGGCACGGTTGCGGCTGTGGGTGTGGCCTCTGAAGGGCCGGAGCCACTGCTAGGCCTCTGTGAACCGGCAGTGGTGCATACCATCACTAATTCTAGGGCACCCTCCACCAATGCACTTTATGCCAACAGGTGGAAGCTGTTTTCTGAGTGGTGTACTGCACTAGGCCAGGAGCCAACTAGCTGTCCCCTGCCTACTGTACTCTCGTTTCTCCAGTCTCGGCTGGACGGAGGACTCGCAGCCTCCACTATTAAGGTGTATATCGCTGCTATCTCGGCGAGACATAACAGGGTTGACGGTGTGACAGTGGGGTCTCACACACTGGTGGGTCGTTTCCTCAAAGGTGCTCAGCGGCTAAGACCGCCCATGCGGAACCCAGTTACTCCTTGGGATCTTCCTCTCGTCTTGGCAGCACTATCAAGACCCCCATTTGAGCCTCTACACCACTTGGGCTTGGACATGCTGTCCACAAAGACTGCCTTTCTCCTGGCCATTGCGTCGGCAAGGCGAGTGAGTGAGATACATGCTCTATCTGTGAGCACGGAGTGCTTACATTGGCATCCAGGGAACGCAGGGGTGACCTTGTGGCCAAACCCCTCCTTTCTGTCTAAAACGTTTTCCACTGCCTTTGTAAACCAGCCTCTTAGCCTGGCAGCCTTTCAACCCTCTGCTCAGGAGATGGTACATGGTATGGACAGCGAACTGTTGTGCCCGGTGCGGGCTTTGAGACAGTACCTTCATCGGACGGCTACCATCCGCCAGTCAGATTCACTGTTTATATGTCACACTGGACCCAGACGAGGTCATGCCCTGTCCAAACAGAGGCTGTCTGGATGGATTGTCACTGCCATCGAACTGGCATACAAGAGCAGTGGTGTTCCTGTCCCGCCTCGAGTGCGGTCTCACTCGACTAGAGGCGTGGCTACTTCTTGGGCGGCCCTTAGGGGAGTCCCCCTGTCAGACATATGTGCAGCGGCATCATGGTCATCCCCCTGCACGTTCGCAAGGTTTTATAGCCTCAATGTGGTCCCGCATAACCCAGTGGCTTCAGCTGTTCTTCCTGCTCCTTTGCAACATCCTTAGAAGGGCAGGTAGGAGTCCCTCGTGACTTTGTTGGCATTACTCATCCAGGTGCTTAAAGCACCGCCTCTGGCGGTCAGGAGAAACGAAATAGAACGATGGTTACGTATGTAACCGCGGTTCTATGAGTTTCGGATGACCGCCAGAGTCTGGCAGTCACTCGGACTATTCACGAGAAAATTGCCAGAGATCGCTTCCGGGGTCGACATGCCTTTTGTGCCCGAGGCACAGGATGTATGTCTCCCACGTCACAGGTGACTTTGTTGATACAAACACTCGACCTGCACGCACGCGTAATGGACATCCAGGTGCTTAAAGCACCGCCTCTGGCGGTCATCCGAAACTCATAGAACCGCGGTTACATACGTAACCATCGTTTTTCAACAATAATGTCAACGCCTATTAAATAAGTAAATTCCAAAAGTATTTGAGAGCTTACACTTGTGGGTTTCATAACAAGTGTGATTTATTTTTCTACATATTCAGAAGAAAATATAAAATAATCCAGAAACATAGCATACAATCGGTCCCGTGCCATGGCGTCAGAGAAGTGAGTCTTGAAGAGATGTTTAGTGCGTCTCCAATAATCTCTCCGTGCAGGCAGAACAAGTAGCCCCATGCTAATGCATAGCCCAACGAAAGTTTTCATTTCAGGGACAGTTACATTCGACCACGTACGCGTCTTTGATAACTCTGAACACACTCCAGCGAGGGCATTGTTATCATCATCTATATCGCTTCCGTCACTAACTTCTGAACTCCCTGCACTGAAATTGAGGTCATCCATATTTCAAAACAATGACATGAGTCCGCATGTCAATTTCACGTGCATTTTCGGGTAGATTTTATTAGGAAACCGATGATGATTGGCCGCAGAGGAAAAAAATGCCTTATCCGCTTTCCCGGTCTTAAAGGTAGAAATGCGCAACAGCTCTCCCGGTCTTAGTGGTAGAACAGCGGTAACGCGCTCCCGGTCTAAATGGGTTAATATGTGTGTGCATGAGTGATTTTGTAACCCCTCCTGTGTAATGTGTTCGTAGATGACACAGTTGCTCTGCAGCAGATGCAAAGGATTCTGGGTAAAGTTAATGAGATGCAGAGGCAGCGACTGTCATTGGAGCAGCAGCTCCGTGACCTCATCCACAAAGATGACATCACCAGTGTGCTGGTCACTACAGAGCGTGCTCAGATGAAGGTAGACTTCTCATCACTAGCTCAG
>CM059283.1:3226234-3228734 GCA_030347295.1 Setipinna tenuifilis | reverse complement strand
CAGGAGAGTGGTGTCTCCAGTTAAACACCATGTTATTAGCTCCATAGGCACACACACACACACACACACACACACACACACACACACACACACAGCCTTATCATACACACATACACAGGAGAGTGGTGTCTCCAGTTAAACACCATGTTATTAGCTCCATAGGCTCACTGTACTGCGTCTACGTGTGTGTGTGTGTGTGTTGTTCATGCCGCCTCGTCATTGAATCCGTATTCTGTGTGTTGTTTTCAGACACTAATGTGTACACACACACACACACACACACTCAATCCAGTGTGCTTTACCACATGTATATTTGCTGTTGTATGTAGACATGTACATATCCTTTTTTCAAAACATTAAACCGGCCTAGCATTAACTGTGTGTGTCTGTCTGTGTCTGTGTGTGGGACAGACCCCCCCGGAGCGGGAATACGGACTGTAAGGGGTTAATTGTGTTATATGCATATTACATTACATTGTTATTTAGCAGACACTTGTCCAGAGTGCTCTTTAGTAGGCTGTGAGATGAACAGGGGCAGTCCCCCCCCACCCCCATGGACGTATGGGGACTGTAAAGGGCCTTGCCCAGGGCCACAAGCATCGAACTCACAACCATCTGGTGTTTACTTGTGCAAGTCCTGACCTTCACTGACCTTCAGACACCCATCACCTTTCATATCCTCATATTTCATATTTCATATGTTTTATTCAGTATTTACTCTAGTATATGCCCACAGTAATATTAGTCGGTATTCTCTCTAGTATATGCCCACAGTAATATTAGTCGGTATTCTCTCTAGTATATGCACGCAGTAATATTACTCAGTATTTCTGTAGTATATGCACACAGTAATATTAATTATGTATGAGTCATATTACAAAGGCTTGATCATTCTCCTCTTCTCTCTCTGTGTGTCTTAAACTTGCTCTCTCTCGTCATCTCTCTCTCTCTCTCTCACACACACACACAATGCGAGTGTGAGCATGCTCGCTCACATTTAGGACAGAAAGTCAGTAAGTGGTTGAGTTTACATACACATGCACACACACACACACACACACACAATTTAGGACAGAAACACTTCCTCCATTATTTCCCTTGCACACACATCAGTTAGTGCTAATGTTGATGGCTTCCGACGTGTGTCTGTGTTAAGAGACCCCTAGAAACCTCAGTCCCACACACACCCTGCAAACCACACACACACACACACACACACACACACATACACACACACACACACACATACACATACACACACACACACACACATTTTAATAAAAAACATCTCGCTTTAGGGCACTCTTACTCCATTCCATCTTTCGATCTCTCTCTGTTCATCACTCACACATGCACACACAGCCACACACACACACACACAGACACAGACACAGACACACACAGACAGACACAGACAGACACTGTTCATCACCCACCCAAACTTACCCCCTCGCCCCTCGGCCTCTGTTAGACACACACACACACACACACACACACACAGGCTTGTAGGCCTCATCAGTTAGCTGGTCATGCACAGTGGCGGAGTGGGAATGACCCAGTTTCCAAGTGAGGGCTGCAGTCGCAACGCTAGTCTAGAGGGACACACACACACACACACACACATACTGAACGTCTGCTTGTGTGTTTGTGATTGCCTCTCGTTTTCCATTCCCGTCGTTTCACATGCAGGAAGGCTGTCATACACAGCTCAAACACACACACACACACACACACACACATTGTCATTCATACTCTTTCATCATCAGTCTCGCTAAATGTGGGTCACTGCCATTGTCTGACATCTCTCACACACTCTTTTTCTCTTTCTCTCTTTCTCTCCCACTCTCTCTATCACACACACTCTTTTTCTCTTTCTCTCCCACACTCTCTATCACACACACTCTTTTTCTCTGTTTGTCTATTTCTCTCGCACACTGTCTCCCTCTCTCTGTCTATCTCTCTGCCTCTCTTTCTCTCTCTCTCTCTCACATACACGCACACACACACTGCCTCCATCTCTCTGCCTCTTTCCCCCGCCACACACACACACACACACACACACACACACACACACACACACACACACACACACACACACACACTGCCTCTATCTCTCTGCCTCCCTCTTTGTCTGTCTCTGCCCCCCATATTGCTCTGTATCTCTCTGTCTCTCTCTCTAACACACACACACACACACACACACTTTCATTCCCTCTGCCTCCCTCTTTCCCACTCTGGCCCAAATACACACACCCCCCCAATCCCCCCCAGTAAAAGATGCCATTCTGCACACAGTCATTTGCAGTACATACGTTTTATTTTGAAATATAAAACAGGGATTATTCAAATATTCAAAAAAAAAAAAAAATCAAAAGCACCTTTTTACTGGTTAGTGTCCAATGGTTAGTGTCCTTCACCCTGGATCTGGTGTCAGCATCACTGCCAGCTCTGCTGTATGTCCTTCAGTAACAGATAGTGTAGAATCAGAGCTATACTGGCC
>CM059283.1:3213734-3216234 GCA_030347295.1 Setipinna tenuifilis | reverse complement strand
GGGTTACACATACTACAGGCAAAGGGTGAGTTTACTGCCTTAGAGCCAAGATGGCGGCCTGGGAGCTAAGCGCATACTACAGGCAAAGGGTAAGGTGTAGAGCCAAGATGGCGCCTAGAAGCAAGATTACACATACTACAGGCAAAGGGTGAGTTTACTGCGTAGAACCAAAATGGCACCTAGAAGCAAGGCATGAGTTTACTGCATAGAGCCAAAATGGCGCCTAGAAGCAAGGTTACACATACTACAGGCAAAGGGTGAGTTAACTGCCTTAGAGCCAAGATGGCGGCGTGGGAGCTAAGCGCATACTGTACAGTGATGGTGTCTTACCTCAGGACAATACGCCTCGTCTCGGGTCTTACACTCCCACGTGTACCTGTTCATAGTCTTCTACAGGGGTGAGGGGTGGGGGGGCAGGACTTAGAATTACAATGTTTGACAAAATATCACTGAACTTGTATCAAACTTCTATACTCTCTCTTCAGCTTTACCTTTTCATGACCTTCATGGACTTTAGTAAAAATACAAAACACAACAACAACCTCTTCAGCTGTCTAACTGTGGGAAGCAGTCACCCTGCCAACCCCACTGCAACGTGGGTAAAAAAGAAAAAAAAGGCCTGGCTCATCCTTCCCATAATGCCGCTTTGCTCTTGATGAGTCAACCTGAGTCATGAGTTTGAGTTCACCTTTGACCTCTGTGCTGATGAATAAACATGGGCATATGGTCGAGCTTAGGGTCATGACACCTAGGAGTCATTGCTAGAAGTCATCATGAGGCAAGATCATATCACTAACTTTCTTTCACTGCTTGCAGGGGACACACTGTTTTACTAGACAGAACTGATGGGTCAACGGCAGTTTGTCTCAGCTGTTGAGCTGTCACCTAATCACAGAAGATGTATTTTAAATCCATGCAGACTGTAACTCTATGGTAGTCATGGTGACAGAGTCTCCATAGCAACATGGGATGAATATGTTTCCTGTGTCCATGCTGACTGTAACTATGGTAGTCATGGTGACAGAGAGTCTCCATAGCAACATGGCATGGATATGTCTCCTGTGTCCATGCTGACTTTAACTCTATGGTAGCCATGGTGACAAACTGTCATAACATGGACATGCTGCTGGAGTTCTTTCTACTCTCTCCCTCCTGCTCTCTCTCTCGGGAAGGAGGGAGAGATGGAGAGACTGAAAAGGGGAGCAAGAAGCAGGGAGATCTACGGAGGACAAGCTTGCAGTTCAGTCCCATGCGGAAAGAGAGAAAGCAGGAGGAGGGAAAAGAAGAAGCAAGCAAAGAGTAGAAGGAATGCACCGAGTAAGTTAAAGAAATGAGAGAAGAAATAGACAAGAGTGAGTACAAAACAAAAGTAAAAATAGACAGAGTGATTAGAAAATCGAGGTGAGGAGACAAAATAACAGAGAAGATGAGAGAAGAGAGAGAGAGTGTGTGAGAGAAGGAAGGTGTGAGTTTAGCAGAGGATAGCAAGAGAAAGAAAAAGAAGAGCAGAGGGCTGTTATCTGACACAAAAAAACGAGAGAAGAAATAGAGTGAGTAAAAAACGAAAGTAAGAATAGACAGAGTGATTAGAAAATCAAGGTGAGGAGACAAAAGAGCAAAAACGCGAGAGAAGAGAGGTGTGAGTTTAGCAGAGGAGGGCAAGAGGAGGAAAAAGAGAAGCAGAGGAGAGAGCGAGAGGAGAAAGGTGTGAGTTAAGCAGAGGAGAGGGCAGGAGGAGGAAGAAGAGAAGCAGAGGAGGGCAGGAGGAGGAAGTAGAGAAGCAGAGGGCGGTTACCTGACACATAACGTTATCATAGTAAGCCAGGTGGCGAGCATGGGACAGTTTAGACGGGGAGTCACACACATTCCTTACGTTTGTCTGGGAACCCTCAGCAATGGTGGACACAGAGAAGTTATCATGGTGCTCCGACTGGGGCCTGTATTTACTGAGAGAGAGAGAGAGGGAGAGGGGGGGAGAGAGAGAGAGAGAGAGAGAGAGGGAGAGGGAGAGGGAGAGAGAGGGACAAGTTTGAGTAAGTAAAGTGTTTATAAGAGTCTGTTTCAAAGTTTCCATTAGGTTTGTGTGTGTGTGTGCGTGCGTGCATGCGTGTATGTGTGGGTGTATGTATATGCGTGTGTGTATTCTCTTGGCGTAGCAAAGAAGATGATGATGTGTGTGTGTGTGTGTGTGTGTGTGTGTGTGTGTACCTGCAGCAGCGGAGGCGTGTGTTCTCTTGGCATAGCACATGGAGGCGTTTGGCAAAGAAGACAATGATGTGTATGTGTGTATGTGTGTGTGTGTGTGTGTGTGTGTATGTGTGTGTCTGTGTGTGTGTGTGTGTGTGTGTATGTATGTGTGTATGTATGCATGTGTGTGTATGTATGCATGTGTGTGTGTGTGTACCTGCGGCGGCGGAGGCGTGAGTTCTCTTGGCGTAGGACGTGGAGGCGTTTGGCAAAGAAGACGATGATCATGAAGAGGAGGAGCGTCGTGACTGAG
>CM059283.1:3201234-3206234 GCA_030347295.1 Setipinna tenuifilis | reverse complement strand
GGCACTTCCTGTAAAAAAACACACACATACACACACACACACATCAACATTAGTGATCCACTGAGTAGATGTAAACACAGATTAGTTTCATAAGGTTCTTTAAAGAATGGTAGCTAGTCTGTAATAGTGTGTGTGCTGTGTGTGTGTGTGTGTGTGTGTGTGTGTGTGTGTGTGTGTGTGTGTGTGTGTGAGTATGTGCACATGGGTATGTGTGTTTGAGTATGACCACACATTAGCATACATTTGTGATGCAATTGGCGACTGTTTTTACATTCCAGTGTGCATGTGTGTTTGTGTATGTATATGTGTGTGTGTGTGTGTGTGTGTGTGTGTGTGTGTGTGTGTGTGCCTATGTGTGTGTGTGTCTATGTGTGTTTGTGTGTGTGTGTATGTGTATGCGTGTGTGGGTGTGTGTGTATGTGTGTCTATATATGTGTGTGTGTGTGTGTTTGCATGTGTGTGCCTATGTATGTGTGTGTGTGCGTGTTTGTGTGCCAACGTATGTGTGTGTGTGTGTGTGTGTGTGCGCTCATGAAGTGAGCAGGATTAGGAGATCTTGTGGCGCTGGGTGCAGATTAGGTGAGGGATTAGAGCCCATAGGTTAAGACGTGCTGGTCAATCTGAGAGCACTGACCAGGGACTGACAGGCTGCTTCTCTGCCATGTGTGTGTGTGTGTGTGTGTGTGTGTGTGTGTGTGTGTTCTCAGTGTTTCAGTTCTTTACGTTTTCAAGCCCCAAAAACGCCGTCACCATCTGAACGAAAGGTACTTCCGATAAAATATTTTGTCACTCTCGTAAGCGTTCTTGTATAAACAGGCCCTTAAGTGTTTTTTCCTGCCAAACCGTTGAAGCACTTTGAGCTCCATCTTGTTTGAATTGTGCTATACAAATACAGTTTATTATTACTATTATTATTATATTATATTATATGTAACTGCCATGTGAGTGCATTTGCACTGAGCTCAAACTACAGAAGCAGTGTTCACACACACACACACACAAACACACACACACACACACACACACACACACACACACACACACACATACACACACACACACACAGGTGTAGCTAGCCAACAGGCAACACAGCTAACTGCTTGGGGCCCCCACATGTGCACACAGAAACACACACATCTAGCAACACACACGGTATGTTCCAATAGAGCAGCTTACACACACACACACACACACACACACACACACACACACACACTCGGATAGAGCAGCTAAGGTGATTTACATGCAGCACTCATTGCATAAACAGACAAACACACAGTGTCTCAATTGCAAATCCTAAACAAAAATGCACACACACACACACACATACACACACACACACACACCGAAGAAACAGAAACTTGCAGTTCATGACTTCTTTGTAAGTACATGTTGTACAATTCCCACATTCAAATGCACTCCATCTTTCAATGCCTGTTGATCTCTGTATGTGTCTCTCTCACTTTCTCTCTCTTCTTCTCTCTTTCTTACTCTGCCCTCTCTCACCCTCTCCCCTCTCTTTCTCTTCCTCTCTATCTGTCTCTCACTCCCTCTCTCCCCCTTTCTATCTCTCTCTCAGGCCCTATGTCTCTCTCTCTCCCTCTCTATGTCTTCCTCTCTTTCTCCCCCTCTCTCCCTCCCTCTCTATCTCTTCCTCTCTCTCGCCCCCCCCTCTCTCTTCCTCTCCCTCTCTATATCTCTCTAAGGCCCTATCGTTCCCTCTCTCTTCCTCTCTCCCCCTGTCCCTCTATCTCTCTCTCCCTCTCTTGCACTCTCCCTCTCTCCCTCTGTCTCTCCCTCTCTCTCTGTCTCTCCCTCTCTTGCTTCCTCTCTCTCTCCCTCTCTCCCCATCTCCCTCCATCTCTGTTTCTCCCAGTCTCTCTCTTTCCCTCTCTCTCTCTCTCTCTCTCTCCCCCTCTCTATCCCTTCCTCTCTCTCGCTCCCCCTCTCTCTCCCTCTCCCTCTCTATATCTCTCTAAGGCTCTATCGTTCTCTCTCTCTCTCCCTCCGTCTCCGTCTCTCCCTCTCTCACTGTCTCTCCCTCCCTCTCTCCCTCTCTCAGGCGCTATCTCAAACAGTGGCTCTGTGTGTGGTTGCCATGGAGCTCTCAGCTGTAGACTGCAGCAGAAAGAGTAGGAGAGAGGGATAGAGAGGGGGATAGAGAGGGGGATAGAGAGGGGGATAGAGAGAGGGATAGAGAGGGGGATAGAGAGGGGGGGGTCGAGAGAGAGGGATGGAGAGGGGGGATAGAGAAAGAGGGATGGAGAGGGGAGATAGAGACAGGGATGGAGAGGGGGATAGAGAGAGGGATGGAGAGGGGGATAGAGAGAGGGTAAGAGAGGGAGACTAGAGAGGGATGGAGAGGGAGATAGAGAAAGAGGGATGGAGAGGGGGGATAGAGACAGGGATGGAGAGGGAGATAGAGAAAGAGGGATGGAAAGGGAGATAGAGACAGGGATGGAGAGGGAGATAGAGAGGGGGGGGGTCGAGAGAGAGGGATAGAGAGGGGGGATGGAGAGAGAGATAGAGAGAGGGATGGAGAGGGGGATAGAGAGAGAGGGATGGAGAGGGAGATAGAGAGAGGGATGGAGAGGGAGATAGAGAGAGGGTAAGAGAGGGAGACTAGAGAGGGATGGAGAGGGAGATAGAGAAAGAGGGATGGAGAGGGAGATAGAGACAGGGATGGAGAGGGAGATAGAGAGGGATGGAGAGAGGGAGATAGAGAGGGATGGAGAGGGGGATAGAGAGAGGGATGGAGAGGGGGGATAGAGAGAGGGATGGAGAGAGAGATAGAGAGAGGGATGGAGAGGGGGATAGAGAGAGAGGGATGGAGAGGGGGATAGAGAGAGAGATGGAGAGGGATATAGAGAGAGAGGGATGGAGAGGGAGACTAGAAAAAGAGATGGAGGGGGGGTCGAGAGAGAGGGATGGAGGCGGGTCGAGAGAGAGGGATGGAGAGGGAGTGATGGAGAGGGATGGAGGGGGGGACCTAGAGAGATGGAGAGGGGATGTTGAGAGAGAGAGAGAGAGGGGCAGAGAGAAAAAGGATAAAGAAAAGTGGGATGGAGAGAAAGGGACAGAGAGAGGGGGGGTGGGGGGTGGAGAAAGAGGGGAATAGAAAAAGAGGGGACAGAGAGAGAGAGTGGGACGGAGAGGGAGATGGATAAAGAGAAAGGGAGCTAGATGAAAAGAGAGAAATGAGGAGGAAAAGAAGAGATGAGAAGAGAGGAGAGGAGAGAGGAGGAAGAGAAGAGAAGAGAGGAGAGGAGGAGAAGAGGAGAGAGGAGGCAGAGAACAGAAGAGAGAAAGAGAGGGTGTGAGAAATTTGGCAGTAAGTGAGGTTGAAAGAAAGATGAGAGAAGAAGGGATGGAGGGAGACAGAAGGAAAGAGGAAGAACGAGAAGGGGCGAGAGAACGGAGAGAAGAAGGGAAGAAAAGATGGAGATGGAGAGTGAGGGAGGGAAAGAGAGTAAAAAAAAGAGAGATGGAGAGGGGGGTGAGGGAGGGGAAAGAGGAAGAGAGATGGAGAGCAAGGGAGGGAGGGAGGGAGAGAAGGACAGTAAAAGAAAGAGAGAGGGGGGGATAAAGAGGAAGAGAGATGGAGAGCAAGGGAGGGAGGGAGGGAGGGAGAGAAGGGGAGTAAGAGTAAGAGAGGGGAAGAGAGAGGGAAAGAGAGGGAGGCAGGGAAGGAGTAAAAGAAGAAATAAAAGAAACAGAAAGAGAAAGCGAGAGAAGGAAAGAGGGGAACGAGAGAGGGGAACGAGAGTAAAAGAAAGAGAGAGGAAGAGAGAGGGAAAGAGAGAGAGAAAGAGAGAGGGAGAGAGAGGGAAAGGAGAGAGAGAAAGAGAGAGGGAGAGAGAGGGGGGAAGGAGAGTAAAAGAAAGAGAGAGGGGAAAGACAGGGGGAAGAGAGAGGGAGCGAGAGGATAAGAGAGAGGGGAGAAGAGAGGGGAAAGAGAGAGGGGAAGAGAGAGTATAAGAAAGAAAGAGAGGAAGGAGAGAGAAAGAGAGAGGGGAAAAAGAGAAAGAAAGAGAGGGGGAAAGAGAGAGGGGAAGAGGAAGAGAGAGAGTAAGAGAGAGTAAAAGAAAGAGAGAGGGGAAGAGAGGGGAAGAAGAGAGGGGACGAGAGGAAAGAGAGAGTAAGAGAGAAAGAGAGAGAGGGGAAGAGAGGAAGGAGAGAGAGTAAGAGAAAGAAAGAGAGGAAAGAGAGAGAGAGGAAGGAGAGAGAGGGGAAGAGAGAGGGAAAGAAAGAGAGAGGGAGAGAGGACAGAGAGAGGGGACGAGTGGAAGGAGAGAGAGGGGATGAGAGAGTAAGAGAGAGGGAAAGAGAGAAAGAAAGAAAGAGAGAGGGAGAGAGGAAAGAGAGAGGGGACGAGTGGAAGGAGAGAGAGGGGATGAGAGAGTAAGAGAGAGGGAAAGAGAGATGGAAAGAAAGAGAGAGGAAGGAGAGAGGGGAAGAGAGAGGGAAAGAAAGAGAGAGTAAGAAAGAGAGAGGGAAGAGAGAGGGGCCCTGTATTCCCTCCTCATGTGTCTGGCTCTGGTCATTCTCATGCATCTCCACACTCTACAGGGGGCCCACAGCAAGGACACACACACACACACACACACACACACACACACACTCCACAGGGCGCCACAGCCATAGACTGTATAAGAGAACTGGACAAACCCTGTGTGTGTGTGTGTGTGTGTGTGTGTGTGTGTGTGTGTGTGTGTGTGTGTGTGTGTGTGTTTCCACACTCCACAGGGGCCCACAGAGAGGCGACACACAGCCAGAGCCCACCAATCAGAGGAGAGGACACCACATCTGACCAATCAGAGTCCCCCAATACAAACCTGACCAATCAGAGTCCCCCAATACAGCTACCAGCCTGACCAATCAGAATCCCCGAAAGTAGGTCCCAACCTATCAGAGCCCCTGGATGCTCCATGAACGCTGGTCCCGGCCCAACTGGTCAGAACACATGAACACTGGTCCTGACCGGTCTGAGGCCCAGAATG
>CM059283.1:3153734-3196234 GCA_030347295.1 Setipinna tenuifilis | reverse complement strand
TCCTTCCTCCCCACCTCTCTATTTCTCTCCCTCTCTCCTCCTCAGTTCTCGTCTCCATCCTCTCCTCCCTATGCTCTTTCTCCTCCTTCTTCTCAATTCTCCTTCTCTCTCTCCTCCTCTTTATTTCTGTCATCCTCTCTCTCTCTCTACTGTTTTTCTCTCTCTCTCTCTCTTTCTCTCTACTCTTTCTCAATTCTCCTCTCTCCTCCTCCTACTCAAATCTCCTTCAGTCCATCCACCTCTCTATTTCTGTCATCCCCGCTCTCTCTCTTCTCCTCCTCCTCTCTCTCTCTCTTTTCTCTTCCTTCTCGCTATCCACTTTCCTGCACCCTGTATCCTTCCATCTGTCCCCTTGTTCTTCCATTCCATCTTGTCTTCTCCTTCATTTCATCACAGTGTGTGTGTGTACGTGTGTGAGTGTGTGTGTTTGTGTGTGTGTGTGAGTGTGTGTGTGTGTATATGTGTGTGTGTGTGTGTGTGTGTGTGTGTGTGTGTGTGTGTGACTGATAGGGAGGCTGGCTTCCTGCTGCTCAGCCCAGGTGACAGTAGCATGACACAGTGTGTGGGTGTGTGTGTGGGTGTGTGTTTGTTTCCTTTAGTGATACACAGCTGATAGAGGGACAACACTGTGTTTGTGGTCACATGCGTGTGTGTGTGTGTGTGTGAGCTCGCCAGGACATGTTTATGTGCGTGTGTTTGTACATGGATGTGTGCTCGTTGGCATGTGTGTGTTTGTGCATGTGGGTGTATGTGTGCTCTTTGGCGCGCATGTGTGTGTGTGTGTGTGTGTGTGTGTTGTATGCATGTTGGTGCACATATGTGTGTGTGTGTGTGTACATATGCGTGTGTGCTCATTGGCGTGCATGTGTGTATGTGTGTGTGTGTGTGTGCGTGTGTGTGCTCATTGGCGTGCATGTGTGTGTGTGTGTGCGTGCGTGCGTGCGTGCGTGTGTGTGTGTGTGTGTGTGTCCGCATGTTGGTGCACATATGTGTGAGGGCCTCCTCCAGGTCTGCACAGGTGATGATGGAAAAACACCGTGTTGCCGAGCGACGCCAACAAGTCACCGGACAGACCCACGGGGTGTCACACACACACACTTATAGACACACTCACACACACACTCACACACTTATAGACACACACACACACACACACACACACCGGACAGACCCACAGGGTCTCACACACACACACACACACTTATAGACACACGCACACACACCGGACAGACCTACGGGGTTGCAACGGCACTCTGACAAATGATGCCAACTTCTCTCTCTTTCACTCTGTCTCGCACAAACACACACCCATACTCCTCTCTCTCTCTCTTACACACACGCACACACACACACACACACACACACACGCACACACACACACACACACTTCATTGACAGCACAGGGACTCTCCTTTGCCTTGGTTCCATGCAGCATCACAGTATCAAGTGACAATTTTATTTGTAATTTATTTGTGTATCGCTTTCCTCAAACAAGGGTTACACATTCTCATGCATAGTACTCGTTTTTCATTGGTGCCCGATTTTTCAGGCAAAGGAACAACCCAAGAACAGGCAGGTTGGCCAGACTGACTTGAATGAGAAATTCAATGTAGCATCACGGATGCAGGCTAGTGAGAGAAACAACCCAGGAGAACTGAAGAAGCCTTTTGGACGAAAGGTGAAACGTCTTCAAGCTACTAAAAAAAGTCCATTTGCTTACAACTTAGCTCATTTGACTAACATGACCTGGATGAATGAGAATCTTCACCGGCAACCCAGCAGTTTCTTCGGTTTTACTACATTTCTTTACATTTACCTGCAGTTCACCACCTTCACAACCTGGGCCCTTATTATTTCTACCCCCGCCCATTTCTACCCCTGCTCGTTTCTGCCCCTGCTCATTTCTACCCCATCATTTCTGCCCCACCCATTTCTGCCCCACCCATTTATGCATTCATCATTTCTACCCTGCTTCTGTGTAAGAATATTCCCTTCCTGGAACAGCATAAGCTGTTAGCTAGCTAATCAGTGACTCAGGTAGGCTAACTGTACAATTTCTCTAGCATGCTAACTATGCAATAGCTCCTAGTTGGCTAGCTGGTTAATGGCTCTGGTATGCTAACTACACAACAGACGTGTCAATCCCAGACCACAAATGTGATCCAACCAACTCTAAATCATCTGATCGTAATGAGCACTCAAGACAGGTAGATTATCTACTCAGTTAAGTCCCCTGTGTGAGAAAGGAAAACGTGGCAGGGTTTTTACTTTCTGAATCCGGGATTTTACACCTCTGCTGCACAATAGTTCTTGTATATTAGCTGGCCAGCGACTCTGGTAGGCTAGCTGTAGATATATGGCTAACTAATATAAGCTAGCTGGGCTGTGGCGTTAGCGGGGTGAGGCTAACACTGTCTTAGCCCCGTCGCTAGCAGAGCGAGGCTAATGCCTTCTGACAGCCTGGCAGGGCTGAGACCACAGTGGCAGATGGTCTGGCCTTGGTGGCGAACGCCAAAGCAGCTTACACACACACACACACACACACACACGCACACAGTGCTCTGCGGTCAGTTTCACACCACTGCCAGTTCATAGCAGCAGCCTTATACATGCATCAGCAAAACTGAGCCTGGATTACTGGAGCCAGCGCCCATACATGCAATGCTGTAGAATGGGCCTACACATGTAAGGCTGTATGAACACACACACACACACACACACACACACACACACACACACACACACACACGCACACACACACACATGCTACCCATTTCTTTATTCAGCTGCACTGTGTTTTTTTGTCCAAAATGACACATATGAAGAGCAGAGTGTGTTTTCAAGAGTTTAAATGAATCAATAGGAAGATATTTTGTGTGTGCCGCTGCCTCTTTTTGGCTGCAAGCAAAGACAGCAGGAGTGTGTGTGTGTGTGTGTGTGTGTGTGTGTGTTTTCAGTCACAGTCTGTGTGCAGAGTGGGACATGGTGTGAGCATGTGTTTCATGGGGTGTCAAAATGTTTTTTTAATTGCATTTTTCGTATTTTTATATGTTTGTGTGTGTGTGTGTGTGTGCTAAAATGGATGGCATGCCACCTGGCTTGACTATAGACCAGGACTTCAGATGTTGGCAAATATCCAACTCACTCCTGTAGAGCGGCAGTGACCTCACACACACACACACACACACACACACACACACACACACACACACACACACACACACACACACCCTTACTACTATGGTAGTAGTGGCACTTTGGTACTTTCCACAGACACACAGAGAAACACATTTGCTCCTGTGATGCTGATTTCAGCAAATCCCTGCCCCACAACACACACACACACACACACACACACACACACACACACACACACACACACACACACACACACACACTCGTTTTGGCCCTATAAAAGACTATAATATCCTACCCCACACTCCCAATAATAACAACAACAATAATAATAATAATAATAATAATAATAACAATAATAATAATAATAATAATTATAATAACAATAATAATAATAATAATAATAATAATAATAATAATAATAATAATAATAATAATGTCTGCCATTATGTGTTTGCCAGTGCTGGGCCCCAGTCTGAACTCTCCCTTTGTCAACACTGGCCTCAACATTGGCCTTCCTACAGTGTGTGTGTAGTGTGTGATCAGTGTGTGTGTGTAGTGTGTGATTAGTGTGTGTATAGTGTGTGATTAGTCTGTGATCTTGTGTGTCATCCTTTGTGTGTGTATAGTGTGTGTGATCACAGTGTGTGTGTGTTAGTTTGTGATCAGTGTCTGATCATGTGTGTCATCCTTTGTGTGTATAGTGTTGTTGTGTGTGTGTGTCATGTTAGTGTGTGACCAGTGTGAGTGTATAGTGTGTGATCAGTGTGAGTGTATATTGTGTGATCAGTGTGTGTGTGTGTGTATACTGTGTGATCAGTGTTACGCTTAAACTGATTTCTCTCCTTCTCTCTCTCTCTCTGTGCATCTCTCTCTCTTTCTCATCATCGGAACTGATGTGTGTGCTTGTGGATGTGTGTGTGCTCGCTGGCATGTGTGTGTGTGTGTGTGTGTGTCATCTTTCTCTCTCCTGATCAAGTCTGGATGTAACCTGGGACAGCAGAAGCCACTGGCTCAACCAGTGTGTCCAGACGAGGTGCACACACACACACACACACACACACGCACGCACACACACACACACACTCTTTCAAGATCAGTTTCAATAGTGTAGAATGCTGTCGTGTAAATCACTTAAAGCACCACTGACACTAGATATCATGAAACAGAAACAGCAGAGGACATCTTATCGTTACGCTGAATGCTATTTACCATCTTGGTTTTGTCATACAATGTGTAGTAAAAAAAAAACAGTCAAAAACATTGCAACAAACTGCATACAGCTCATAGTTCCAATTACAGGGGATACATGGGGGTACAGTACGCCCCAATCGAGACCCAGTACCCCCAAAAAGAGACAAAAACTGCAGGTTTGGGGGTACCGACATACTAATGTACTTGATGTACAATGCAGGCCCCCCTAATTACAGAGGGATGATTCACACTCTGCTACAGCTGCCCTTTCCCACCACACTGTTGTGGGTAGATCACTCTGTATTCCATTCCTCCCCTCTGCTCTGCTCCCCTCCGTTAGCCAAGTATGTGTACCCCACTGCCCCTTTACCCCCCTCCTTACTGCCCCTCACTGCCCCTTTACACCCCTTACTGCCCTTATGTATAGCTCTCAAGGCCTCGGGCTCATGGCTCTGTGAAACACCCTGAGAATGGCTCGGAGGACTGGGCACTGGGCACTGGGCTAGCCAACGTGAATAAGACGGAATGGAACTGAACCAATCACAGAGAACCGAACAAGAGCGAACTCGTTCACCTCAGTTGCCGGGTAACCATGACTACAGACACTGATGCTTTTTGTTCGTTTTAGATTATGCTAACGTTTTAGACCTGTCGCGGGAACATTAGATCACAAAGTATATATTTTGCAGGGGCTATAATATAGCGATATAGCCCCCTTCGTTCCCACCCCATCCACCCGTGTAGGCATACTCGATGGAGCGTAATATATTCTCTGTTTTGGGCGTGTGATGGCCTACTTTATTTTGGGATCGATGGAATGAGTAGTCGACCGTTGTATGACCGTCCTTGCATGCCTGTCCCAAATTGGATAGAGTAGCGGAATAACATTAGGCAACTTTCAGCAACTTATTTGTCCATCAAAACGTTAAAAAATTGTCAAGAATACATCGATACTATCTAATGTAAACCAATACTGGAATGGAATGGAATGTGGATTGTATTAAGTAAATAATTATTTCGTCTCTCAGCTTCATTTCAATTTAGGGGGGGAAACTCGCTTGAGGGTAGCGGGCTGGCTACAATTTTAATCTGAATGCCACACACACACATACACATACACACGCAAACAGCTCAAGATCTTTGAATAAGTGGCCAAATTTGCATGTCCAAACGAGTAGCCCACAAAGCGCTCAATCACACAGCGGTGCTGACAAGAGGCAGCTGAAACCGCTCAGTGAGAGAGTGGAGTGTGGAGAAAAGCCGATTGTATGGTCACTAGGCTACTGGTAGCCTATAGTAGCCTCGTCCTGTGGAGACCTTGTGTTGCCCAGCACAATCTCGCTGCTTGTCGGCGCTTTTTTTAGTCTAAAAAAGGTAAACTCTGATATTTTTTACACACGCTTCACACACAGAAACCGTCAATAACTTTTAAGTTGGCTGATGTGTCAATAGGAATGTGCTGTGCCGTTTTTTTCTTGGTGTAAAGGCATTATACAGCGCACATAGGTGAAAACGTCAGATTAACGGTCGCCATGTACAGTTAAACCTATTGACACTTAAGTAAACAGCATAAGAAAGGAACCTTACCTCGCGCAACAGACGAAATCACGTGCAGAGCGAGAAAGCTGGATAGTAGAGCTGTCCTCCAGCACCACGCGAGCCAGCGAGTTCTTTCGAAGCCCATATTTTCACTCGCCAGAGTGAAAGAAAAAAAATGCCAACGACTTTTCAACGTAAAATAAGGACTTGTAACGCAGTACACTTAATCCACTCGGTAAATCCGCCAGCAGTGATTTCTTGTGCATACAAATTAAGAGTCACTAAGGCGCGTCCCCATGTCTCTGTGACAGCGTTGCCAGGGCAATGTCGCCAGTTCCGTTGATGCTCGGCAGAAAAACTCGGGACAGTCTTCACCGTGCCGTTACCGTGCCGGGCCCATGTCTCCACGGGAGTGCTCTGCCGGAGGTGCCGCACGCAGAGAGAGGAGCTGTCCAGTTGGTACGCTCGTGAAATGGTGAGCCAGATTGAGCAAGCCACCGGTAGCCCGTAAAGCCGCTGAGAGGCGATCTGGGCATTAAGTCACACCACAGAAAGATTTCTTCTCTCTCTCTCTCTCTCTCTCTCTCTCTCTCTCGCTCACTCGCTCACACACACACACACACACACAGACTCGTACAGTAGGACAAGTAAGTTAAAGTCAGCAGTCAGTGGAAAATTATGCCTATTAAATCTTATTTAAAAAAATAAACATAAAACACAAAACACAACAACAAAAAAGTCTTGACACAGAGACAGAAGATGGCCAAAAGTTCCCCTCAGCCAAAGGGCCAGTAAATAAGAGGACATTAAGAGACTGAGGATCTCAGTACAGCAAATGTGTTTTTACTCAATGCAAAAACCAGGGATGCAGCTGGAAATGTTGGGGCCTATCAACAAAAAATACAATTCTGGGCAGGAGGTGAATTACTCCACCATAATTGGGGGATGCTGGATTTTGAGGGGGGTACTACCTTATACATTAGTTGCATTAATGAGGGGTGGTACCCCCAACCCTGGTATTCTTATCTCTTTTTCCGGGGGGTACTGTGCCCTCCCCCAGGCCCCCCCTGTAATCCGAACTATGGTTCTGGGCCCCCTTTGTTGCTAGGCGACGAGGACGCTGTGCGCAGGACGCCGCTCCTTCTCCCTGTTTTCATTCGAGTTTTTTTTAAATAATTATATATTTTAATATATGTATATTTAATCTACTGTAGTAAATATTTAGTGTATGTATAGGGGTTTTATTTCCATTTTTACTTTTTTACCGTATTTTTTACATTTTTGTGACAAATGGCTGTCTGGTGCCGTGGTCTGCGTGTCCACACGCAGTTGAACTAGGCTATTGAAGGACTGTGGATGGGTGCCTTTAAATACTCGGGTGACCAGCTTCGAAGGCTTGCTACCACTGAGGTCCCTATTGCCGCAGAGGTGCTCCAACTTTGCCGTGATGTTGGCATTTTGAGGAGAAAGCGTTACGTGCATCGCGGAAGAGGCCGGGCAACACCAACGCTACCAGTGGCTGCCTTTGGTGATGCGATTGCCACTGCTACGAGCGTTGCTGGGACTGTGTCCGCCGAAGGAGCTGTGTCCGCCGAAGGAGCTGTGTCCATTCCTGTACCTGCGGCGAACATCGGCTGCATCTCCACGTCAGCTAGACGCACCCCACCTGTCGCTGTCGGGGATGGCGTTGCGAATGCCACCACTACGAGCGCCGCCGAGGCTGCAAAGCTGCGGAGCTGCGATTCCAACCAAACCGACCAGCGCCTGGATGTCGGCGGCGCAGAGAATGTACACTCTTCACTGATCACCTCGTCTCCGACGGCATCTGTCAGCTGGCATCTGAGTGACAGAAGTGTTGAGACTGTCTCGCCATCTTCCGGAGCTGTGACTGCTGCGGGAGCTGATATCTAAACATCTAAACTCGCCAGCCAGCCTCTGGGCCCTCTACGGAGGATGCTGAATATTTATCATATTCTACACGATTGTGGACATTTTTATTTCTTGTACCTATTTTCTCTTCCTTCCTTCCTATGTTTAATTGTATTTTATTTTTAAATTTGTGTAAAGCACATTGAACTGCATGTATGTATGAAATGCGCTATACAAATAAATCTGACTTGACTTGACTTGACTTTGAGGAGTGATTTTATTCCCCTGCCCTTCTAGAATTCTACAGGAACATTCTATAGCGCTCATAGAACTTTGAGTTAACAATCCCTCAGAGTGCTTACATCATAGTGGGGGCTCTCCATTTTGCAAGTGTTCTACATGTGTGACCACACTCCTTTAACCATAAACAGGTGGTAAGAAAAAATTGAATGCAAAATCAGTTTAAAATAAACTCACTCATAAATTTACTTACTTAAACCAAATGTTTGTTGGAGCTGAACTGGTGTATTTTATTTTAAAAAGTTATTTTTCAGCAGGTGAAGCATTGCTTTAAGTGGAACAGCAGGGAAGTGGCTGGTAATAGGCGATGTGGTGATAATCGGATCTCTTCCACTAATTATTTTATTTTTTATTTTTAAAGTAATTTTTTTGGGCTTTTTGCCTTATTGCGATAGGACAGTGAAGAACAGGACAGGAAGTGAGTGGGAGAGAGATGGGGTGGGGTTAAGAAATGGCCCAGGCCAAATTTGAACCTGGGTCCCCATGGGCACTTGCCCATTCATGGTACGGGTGCTCTTCTCACTGTGCCCCCCACTAAATATTTGAATAGTGTCCTCCACGGGCCCCCTGCCAATGCCGGGCCCTTAGAATCCTCCCGACTTACTTCCTGCTTTCTGTTTCCTCCTCCCCCCTCCACAATCAGGCCCAACCAATCAGAAGGCTCTATAAGTTTGACTGACTGTTGACAGTAGTAAAACTAACCTATGTGTTTTGGCAATGCCAGCCCCTTAGAATCCTCCCTACTTCCTTCCTGCTTTCGGTTTCCTGTTTCCTATCTTTCTTTCCATTTTTAGATCAATCAGTAAGATTTTATGGCTTTTTGCACATTTTCCCATAGTCATGGAATATTTTGGACGTATGTGGTGTGTGTGGGGGTTAAGTTATTTTTAAAGGGCTTTTTTTTGGTCCTCAACAAAGACATATAACAGTACCTGACACACAAACTTGGCCAATATTTTGAGTTATACTCGTTTTATGGAGATGTCAATGGCTGCGGTCAAATCGACCCCAAGGATAAAGGATGTTTGTGTGAAAATTTGAGGGTAACAGGAGTGTCCCCCACCGTGTCCTCCAAGGCCCCCCTGCCAATGCGGGGCCCTTAGAATCCTCCCTAGTTACTTACTTCCTGTTTCATCCTCCCCCCTCCATTTTGCCCCCCTGTGTCAGAGGCGTAGCCACGGGTTGGCTAGGGAGGGCCTGACCTGTGCCCACCCACTTGTCAATCAGGCCCACCCAATCAGATAATTCTATAAGTTTAGATCGGCTACCCACCCATTGGACCCACCCAATCAGAAGGCTCTATAAGTTCGATTGGCTACCCACCCATCAGACCCACCCAATCAGAAGGCTCTATAAGTTTGATTGACTATTTTAGTGATACAAATAACCTATAGGTTTTTTTCTGTGCCCACCTATTTATGACTTCTGGCAGTGCCCCTGCCCTGGGCACCAAAACCTTTTTGCTCTCCTGAATCCAGGCAACCATACATGCTGTAGTTTTCACTCAAGTTCAGGGGGCACTAGCTATGTCATACTTTCGGAAGGTCTGCTTCTGAGTTGCATGTCGGCATAAGTGACATACGCAGTTTAGAACATTAAGTCCACTGAGATAATCACCTGCACATGGCTTTACTTTAGGGATGCCCGTTTTACTACCCAGGAAGTGTGGAGCTGCATTGAGCTTTTTTTTAATGGTTTAAAAATAGCGACATCTTCAAGCTAATGCTGTGCCCCAATCACTAGCATGGTGAGCCTTTTTTAAGTATATTTTTTGGGCTTTTGCGTTCTGGCAGGAGAGCAAAAAGGTTTTGGAGACAGAAGACAGTGAAGATGGTGACAGGAAGTGAGTGGGAGAGAGAGAGATGGGGTAGGGTTAAGAAATGACCCAGGCCAGATTCGAACCTGGGTCCCCATGACAAGGGTTCTCTACACACCGCACCACAGCACCCCCATGGTGAGCCTTTTTGATGAACCCTATAAAAACCAAGTTCAGAATGCAATAGGTTAGCGGTCCTCGGCAAACATACCAACTCATCATCATGTTTTAACACACCCAAAGTTCCTTATACACTGGATGTCTCCTTTAACAGAAGTCAGGCAGTGTAAGATGTCAGGTGTGACTGTTGGCTCATATGCAGTCTGTGGGTGTGACCCAGAGGAAGATGGGCAACACTTTATTTGAAGGTGTCTACATAAGAGTGACATGAGCATGTTATAAACATGGCATGACACCTGTTATAAACATGAATGGCGCTTTATTCATGTTTATGACTGCTGTCATTAAGTGATATTTGATTTTTGTAATGTTGAGTTGGGGTGCAGGCATGCCAAAAAAACGAATGACACTTAATGACAGCAGTTATAAACATGAATAAAGTGTCATTAATGTTCATGATATGTGCCATGCCATGTTTGTAAGGGACTCCTGTCACCCTTATGTAGACACCTTCAAATAAAGTGTAACCGGAAGATGTGTGTGTGTCCAATAGAGGAGCAGTAAGGAGAGACTGCAGGGGGATAGACACCTTTGCAAAGCATCCAATTATTTAACGTGGTAAACCAGCCCTTATTTTGTACAGAGTGTCTGGTGCTGGTCTCACTGAAATGGCTGGTTGTAGGCAGAATCCTTCCTAGCCAAATCAGTGCACAGAGCGAGTGTTTGTGAGCATTAGTTGTTAGTCTATTAGTTTCCGGAAAGCTTTGTAACTTCCTTCACATTGATGACTGTGTAAAGACAGATCCAGTCTTTTTAAATTTCGGCAGAGTCCACACCTCCAGGAAGAAAAACGTTTCTCAATAGAGCACAGCCAGACCCTCTGTACAAAACGAACTGAAGTATATAATGGCTTTTCCCCCCCCAAAAAAACCCCTATGGTTTTCAATTGCTTGCCCCCCATTTCCTATGGGTCAATCAATACAGTGTCTGTCTGTCTGTCTGTCTGTCTGTCTATCTGTCTGTCTATCTATCTATCTATCTATCTATCTATCTATCTGTGTGTGTCATGGGGGCAAAGGTCTGGAGAAGGATTCCGTGCTATGGGTTTGGTAATGTAGAGGCCTTTCCCACTCACTCCAACACACTCCACCCCCGTTTTACTAACTTTCGATTCCTAGGAAATGAGCAAACACACACACACACACACACACACACACACACAGACACACACACACACACACACAGGCAGGGCAGGGCTAGAAATATTTACAGAGTCTGGGTCACATAAGACGGAGTGCAAGACAACGCACGCAGACATTGTGTATGAAAGGAACGTGGCAAACCAAACGAAGTTAACTACAACACCACAACACCAAAACACTACAACACCAAAACACCACAAGACCAAAAGATGCCTGCTCAAGCGTAAGTAGAAGAAAACATTGCCACCGATTTTTTTGTTTGGTTGGTATTTTTAAGGGGTCAAATGTGGACTGGATATTATTTTTTGTAGTTAGTCTCAGTTGGTTATTAATTAAATTGTTATTAATTATGTACTCTAAAATTGGAAATGCTGCTCAACTGGTGTGTTTCTTAGCGCATATCCATTGTAACATTGAGAGCAACGGCCAGCAAGGCAACACAGAGTGTGTATCAGGTCAGCTGCAAATTAAGGTGCGAGAAATCCAATAGCGTTAATCTGTTCTAGACAATAATTCATACACGCTAAAACTTTTCCAGGTATGGATTCTCGGCCACCTTTGCTGGAATGGGCATAAAGGCGCTTTATGTCACAGCCACCACCCCACCGCTGTGGGCCGTTGCCGTGACGGCGGTGGCTGTGTGTGGTGTAGTCTACATGGCAAAAAGAACAGGTCAGTATCATCACATCTGTAATGCGACGCCTTTGTTATGCGGCCTCCTTGGCTTTCATTGCTTAAACTAAAGTTTAAGTTTTTGACAAATAACAGTGATGTTACTAAATGTACTGTAATACGTCACTAGTCGGGTAAAGTCTTAGGGAAAAACTTAAAACAAAGCACGTCACCCCAACCTGTCTGGTGATTCTTTAATTTTGTTTTCTTTACCAGCTGAGAAAATGAAAACCTACTGACGTGGCAGGAGAAGCAGGACTGCAAACGGACCCGGAACAACTAGCTGGGTTGTCATGGACCCGGCCTGATTCCTTCATGCTTTGCAGATGTATAATGGCATAAAGATAATGACCTCAGCTGCTGTGTGTGTTCTGTGCAAAAACTGTCTCAAGACTGCAGCCTCCACCAAAAGGCAACGCATAGCGCCCTCTTCTGGTAGAGGAATATTACAAAGAGGAATATTACAAGAGGAATATTACAAACGTGGTCCAAGTAGGCAGACCCATTGATACAGGAAACGTGTATTCTACAGGATGGGCCAAAAATACACAAGACACATTTTAAAAGCTATCTTGTATTATAAATATGACACATAGTACCAAATATATATGGTATATATATATATATATATATATATATATATATATATATATATATATATATATATATATATATATATATATATATATATATAAATATATATATATATAAATATATATATATATATATAGGATTCGTCAGGTTAGGGCCAGTGATGTATTGACCCTCTCACTCACACTCCATGCCCATTTTGCTCACTTTTGATTGGGGAGGGATGAGAGAAACCGTCCGACCTGCAGAACTTTGGACTCGTCCTGGATATCTACATCAGTAAACACGGCAAGGTACACATACACACACACACACACACTGGGCAGGGCTACAAATGGTAACTAGACAGAGAGCAAGACAATGCACGCAGACATTGAGCATGAAAGAAACCTGACAAACCAAGAGGGTAACTGCAACACCAAAGGAAGTTAACTACAACACTAAAGCTCCAAAGCAAAGATAAGAAGATGTGTCTCCAAATGTAAGAACAGAACATCTTTCAGATTTTTTTTTTGTTTGGTTGATTTATTTTTGAGAGGTCAAATGTGGACATTTTGGATATTATGTTTTCTTAGTCTTAGCTATTAGTTATTATTTCTCTATTAATCTTCTACTCTAAAATTAGAAATGCTGCTCAACTTTAAACTGATGTGTTTCTTAGCGCATACACTTTGTAACATTGAGAGCAACGGCCTTGATGCCATAATTATCTGTAGGCAACACAGAGTGTGTATCAGCTCAGCTGCAAACTAAGGTGCGAGAAAGCCAATAGCGGATTATCTATTCTAGAAAATAATGTATACACGCCTAACTTCCTCAGACAAGGACTGCTATGGAATGAATTCCCTGCCAAAACGTCTGTACTCGTAGAAATATCTTGTGCTTGTAAAAAGAATTTGTGTACACGTGGAAATATTTTGTGCTTGTAAAAAAAATGTGTGTGTGCGTGAAAATCTGTTTTGTCTCTGTAACAAAGTTTTGTGCTTGTAATAAAAATTTGTGCTTGTAAATATATTTTTTGTACATGTAAAAATACTTTGTATTTGAGAAGAAAAAAAAAATCTCCCACAGGCACATTTTTTTTACGAACACCACAAAACCCAAGTGTGAAATCTCTGCCAAAACTTCTCAGCCAATCACCAAACGTCTTACTCACTGGTCATTATACAATAGTTAGATCCGGTCGATTTTTTTTATCCATTGATCTGGGAGTGAGGTTGTTGTGGAATACCCTCACGGGTGTGATTCGCCGCAGGCTCACGATCACGAGTGTTATATTGCTTTTATACGATAGTTCCTTTGGTAACAAAAATAATTACACCAAATGATTAAAATATATATTATTTTCTTTATTTGGGTTGATTGTTTATTCGATTGTTCCTCCGCTCCAGAAAATAGTCCCAGTTGGCGTCTTGGTTGCTGAGCAACGCACAGTGCACTGTGCACCACTGCGAAAGAGCAAAGATAGATAAGGAATCTAAGCTCTTTGCCACTGCTCTACTTGTAGACTTTGAATTGCACATTGCCGTTGATTGTGCAGCCGCTGAGAAAAGGGCCTGGATGTTCAGTCCGAATAACTAAATGGTCTTACGTGCTGATCTAACTATACCGTACCCTGGCAACTTAGCTAATTTTACGTGTTTTGCTAGCGGAGTTTGGCTAAGCTAGCTAGCCAGGTCATACTGAATGTAATGAGCCAAACCATATGTTGCCATGTGTAGTTAAATGTTAATCTAGCGATCTTTTTAAAACTCTTGTATATCCAAAATGTATACTGTGTTAGTTGTACTGAATTGTATAACATGGCCCTGTTTACTGTAACCCTGGGGAAGAGGACTGTGAAGGAGGACAACTCTAAGCCCCATTGCCCCGTGTGTATTGTCTGTGATGTTACAGAACGCTTGAGTAAAACGTGGATCAGATCACCTGAGTCGGCGTCAGTCCTTCTTCTCCTCCCCACTGTACATACATAATCAATCACAACAACGCAGAGTCATACGACCGGTTACATTGGGTGATATAGGGTATGGTCTATAATTTTCCCATTGCTTAAATGTTCCATGGGAGACGACGCGGGAGCAATGGTACGTGAATTCTATATGTAGCCATGTACAATAAAGTAGCCAGGTTAACGGCGAACTTGCTGCGTATTCACGTCCCCTGAAATGAAAAGAGGTGTCGGAACACCACGGCCCACTTCAAGCACGCCTGTTCATAATGTAATTTAGAACTTGTCTTAAAACTGATTAAACTGAAAACCGATTAAAAACACCAGACAACTGCAGCAAGTTCGCAGTTAACTTGGCTACTTTATTGTACATGGCTACAGATAGAATTCACGTACCATTGCTCCCGCATCGTCTCCCATGGAACACAGCAGATATGATCATCAGTGTCCGGAAAATATGCCTCCTCGCCGTTTCTAAATAAAGGCGGCAACTTGATTGGCCGGTGAGTAAGACGTTTGGTGATTGGCTGAGAAGTTTTGGCAGAGATTTCACACTTGGGTTTTGTGGTGTTCGTAAAAAGAATCTGTGTTCGTAAAAAAAATGTGCCTGTGGGAGATTTTTTTTTTTTCTCAAATACAAAGTATTTTTACATGTACAAAAAATATATTTACAAGCACAAATTTTTATTACAAGCACAAAACTTTGTTACAGAGACAAAACAGATTTTCACGCACACACACATTTTTTTTACAAGCACAAAACTTTGTTACAGAGACAAAACAGATTTTCACGCACACACACATTTTTTTTACAAGCACAAGATATTTCTACGAGTACAGACGTTTTGGCAGGGAATTCATTCCATAGACTGCAGCTCTGCATTGCTGGAATTGCCATAAAAGCGACACTTGTCACCGTCAGTATGCCAGCACTGGTGGTCACTGTCGTGGGGGTGGTGGCGGTGGCGGTGGCTGTGTGTGTAGTCTACTGTGCAAAAAAATCAGGTTAGTATTATTACATCTGTAATGCGACGCCTTTGTTATGCGGCCTCCTTGGCTTTCATGGCTGTAAAGTTCAAGCTTTTGAGAAATTACAGTGATGCTACTAAATGTACTGTAATACGTCACTAGTCGGGTAAAGTCTGAGGGGAAAACTTAAAACAAAGCACGTCACCCTAAGTTGTTCTGTGATTCTTTTTTACAAGATGAGAACAAAATGAAGACGTACTGACGTGGAAGGAGGACTCCGAACGGACCCGAACCTGCGTGACCCGTTTATGATTTGCAGATAATGTAATAATAATGTAAAGCCTAATATAACAATAAAGATAATGATCTCAGCTGCAGTGTGTTCTGTGCAAAAACTGTCTGAAGACTTCAGCCTCCACCAAAAGACAACGCATAGCGCCCTCTTCTGGTGACACCATAAATAAGAGGAATATTAAAGTTTTTATGAGGGTCACCAAAACCAACTACCTTTAAAAAAAAAGCAAAATCTTATGCAAAATGGCTGAATATTAGTACTATGTAATACATATATATATGTAATAAATGTGTTGTTTGTATAATGCATTTAAAATGTGTTTGGTGTTTGTGGCCCAGCCTATACAGTACATCTATGTGCAGAGACCAACCTTAATGTTACACAATGCTACGACTCAGCATGTCTGTGAAGATTCTTATTCATCCAGGTCATGTTAGTCAAAGGAGCAGAGTTGTAAGCAACTGGACGTCTTTTAGTAGGTTGAAGATGTTTCACCTTTCATCCAAAAAGCTTCTTTAATCCAGAAGCCTTTGGATGAAAGGTGAAACGTCTTCAAGCTTACAAGTTAGGTCCTTTGACTATGACTGAGCATGTTTTAATGGGCTAGTTTGAAATGACTGGCTGGCTGAGTGGCTGGCCTAAAGCAATGCATTCTGGACCGGAAATAGTGGCGTTTTTGGACAATCTCATCTGAACATCACGGTACCACATGGGTGGGTATGGTGTGGTATGGTGATGGTTTGGACGAGACTGTCCAAAAATGTCACTATTTTAGGTTGCGGTCCAGTCATTTCAAACAAGCCCATTATTTCCTGTAGTACTCAGCTCTAGCCCAGAGGTACGTCAGCATGTTTTTCCGAAGCTGAATTATTATGCAAAATTGCACCAGAAAATGACATTGCCCACATTGTTTTATACATTACCCAGGCTATGATATCCAAAACTTGCTTCTACGTACTACTACTTACATTTTCAAAGTCCTTTCTTGTGGAATTATCTTCAGATGTGCGGTTCATCTATTTTATTTTGTAAATGCGATGAAATGGTGGCGTATATAAAGTGTTTTTGCCTGGTGTAGTCTCCTTGTGCTCCTCACTGGTACTTTTAAACCAGTCACACAGAGCTTTGGTTAGAAAACAACAGAAAAGAAAACTAACAACATCTCCATTTTGTTTTATTGCCTTCAAACAAAGAAAACCACGACAAGTTCTTTCACTTTCACTTCCCCTTGATCTGGCTCTCACGGCTCTCTCTCTGGGCTGTCTGCTTGCCTGTTATGAGAGGTGCTTGTTCATGTAACCATGGGTATGCTCCCAAAAAAGGCACCTGTCAGGTGTGTATCCCGTGTACTTGTGAAATATCTGAGGGGGTCCATCTATATAGTCTCCTTATGGTTAACGCAATTGCCAGCTTGGCGGAATAAATATTATCAGGGAGGAACGACTGATAATGGATTATTGGTTCTTGTTGTTTTCTGGTTCTGGTTCCCACACTGGGCAGCTGTGTGCCTGCCCCATCCTCAGCTCCAGCCTCTGGGCTCCTCTAGGGGCCCCTCACTGACAGGGAGCCTTACAGGACCCCATTACTAGTTTTAAGGGGGCCCAAAATGTTAGTATTTCATACCCTAACAATGAAAATAAACAGGTTTTGCAGGTTTTAGGTTTCATAGGGGATGTTCTCCCTGACGTGAACGTTAATGGGCAGCCCAACCACACAATCAGCAGGTAGCACGTATGCAGGCTATCTGAATGCAGGCAGTATGTAAGAAGGCAGTGCACACAGGAAGACAGCACACAGCCTTTACCTGGCTCAGTCAAACTAACAATACCCTCAAAAACAAGCTGCCCAAACATCAGTAGGAGGATGGCTTTTGAATGGTAAGTACAGATGAACTTTGGTGACAGCTGTGTAGGCTATTAGTTTGGTAATTACATCACTGATAGGAGGGCTTAGTCAACATGACTTTATAGACTCACATTAGCACATCGATCTGAGTTTAATGTTTTAAACTTTGTGCATCTGCTTTGTAAGATAGGGACCTATCTCTATCTTTCTTTGGCAAGACTGATGTGTGTGCTACCCAAGATATGGCGTCCACGAGAAAAACGGGCATGGTCACAATTAATTACAATTTTAGTTACTCCCCCTAGTTGCATTGAAACCCCAGCATTTTAAAAAGTAATCATGTGAATAAACGAGTATAGTCTTGTGGTAGAAGCATTTTAAAATAGCATTTACCTGAGAATAATATAAATATTCAAATCTATAAATTACATTTTTTTTAGGTTTCTGCATTTTGTGACCATGGACGCAGTAGATATAAAGCTGCAACAATGGCAACCACATTCTTTAATTATACTAGTTATATACTAACTGTTTATCACTTTCACAGGTTTATGGCCAGTGCCACAGTTGGCGGAGTGACTTTACAAATAAATTATACTGCTGCTTCTACATCAGCATTGGTGGCTATTGCATTAGCATTGATGGCTATTGCATTAACATTGGTGGCTATTGCTGTAACAGCGGTAGCTGTATTTGGTATTGTCTACATAGTGACAAAATGTAAGTTATCACCTGTTATAAACCACCATCAGTCATAGTGAATTCTGTTGCTGAAGAATGTGCTGGAAGGTTTCACAAATAGTCTCTGTGCTGGAAATGTATCATGCCAAACCAAAATGTTATGATTCTGTTGTGGTTGTGGTTTTGTTCACAGATTGGTTCACAGATAACACAATGGAACAGAAGAAGACATGACGTGAACAAAAGGAAGAACTGACAGATTACACAGCCCAGGCCTTACCGACATCTCCATGATGTAGCGTGTTGCTGAATCTCTGTAAAAATTCTGGAGGTTGAGGGGAGGAATTTAAATTAGTCAAACTTTGGACACAGTAAAAACCTTTTTTAAAGACATTTGCTATTAACCCCCTAGTAAGACTTTGAAGAGGGCTTTTAGAATTAGATAAGTGTGCTTTCTGCTCCGTATGAGGTATTGAACTCAAAAATAAAATAATCTTGTCTGGTGACAAGGTGAAAAGACAAAACGTGCCCTGGCATTCTTAAAACCACGAGAGATGCAATTGTACCAGACCAAAGGTAAGTCCTCAGTTCACTGAGGCTTTTGATGTGTTAGAGACAAAGATAAAGATGAGGTGGCGGAATGAAACTTTTTCCATAAAGTTGTATGTAATTTCCTTGGGAAGACCTATTAAGTAAAACCGGAGCAGCTGCACTATGTGTGCTTGAACCTTTGTCTACATATATTGGCCATCACACCCAATAGCCAAAGCATAGCCCCATCTCATGTTAAATCATAGATACTGTAAGCCGTTGCTTTTGAAATTGCACATGAAAGAATATGTAAACATAAGTGTTTGTTTTAGAAGAATGTTATCAAGACCAACAATTGTTAGAAGTGTAATTTGGCAGTATGTTAGGGGCAGTTACTGCAGTTTTACATTTTTCATTAGTTTTTATTTTTATTTATTTATTTTTAGTTCATTTGTTAGTTTGAGTTCAGTTCTAGTCTAACAAGAGCATTCATAGTTGTAGTTTAGTTTACTCTGAACTGTGTGGCGCAAGAGAGTCGGCTAGATGGGAGAATTTCTACACATTGGACCTTTAAAGCTGCCCATCCTCAGCTCCAGACTCTGAGCCCCTCTAGGGGCCCCACACTGACAGGAGGCCTTACAGGACATGATTACTAGTCGTACCTTAATAATAAAAATAAACAGGTTTTGCACTGATTGTGGATTATGGGTCTTGTTGTTTTTGCCCCATTGGGGATCTGTGTGCCTGCACCCATCCTCAGCTCCAGCCTCTGGGCCCCTCTAGGCCCCGCACTGACAGGGAGGCCCTTTGATAACATTTCGTACCTTAATAATAAACATACACAGGTTTAGCAGGTGTAAGGGTGTACAGGGGATGCTCTCCCTGCCGTGAGAGTTCATGATGTTAAGGGGCCGTGGTCCTGTCAGTCAGGGAGAGCACTGTGTGAGTGTGCAGGTGAAACAGTCGCAAGGACCAACCCTCCGCCTCATTGCATCTTTCAAAATGAATACAAGGACCTGAATCAACACATATGGTTCTTTCCAGTTACACATATATACAATCCACCTGGCTGTATGCTAGAGTTGAAAAATACACCATAGTGTGGACCACTCAGATGGTGCCCTGCATGGGCTTTGTCTTTCCACCCTACAGTATACACATGCTGTCTACAGACATCTCTTCAGATACCCTGAGCAGCCCAGCCACACAGGAAGGAAGGCGGGTCCAAAAATGTTATTATTTCATAGCTCCTAAAACTTAACTTCTAGCAGCACCACTGAATTTAGCATAAAGAATGATCACTAATCACAGTGAAGAGGCTAGACGAAAGAAAATACTACACTAGAACTAGACTAGAGTGGAAGAAAATAACTCAAGAAAGAGCAAAGAGCCACAGATGGACTGGGGAGAGCCTGTGCCCACCCACTTGTCAATCAGGCCCACCCAATCAGAAGGCTCCATGAGTTTGATTGACTGTTTTAGTAATAAAATTAAGGGAGTTGGCTGGGTTTGTTTATCACTGAATCCAGCAGTATCCACAGTGTTTGTTTATGACCGACTCCTGCCAGAGTGGGAACCCCTTTTTATGAAGGGGTAATTCCCACTACCTTTGCTATGGGTACTACTGTTTACGCTTAGCATCAAGTACATTAATACGCTGGTACCCCCACAATCTTCTTGTTTTGGTCTCTTTAGGGGGGTACTTCTAACTATGCAAACACACAAGCAGAACATGATATACAAGACGTCAAGTACACATGGAGTGGGAGAGGAAGTGCAACTAATAGTAGCCTACAATGACTGGGGTGCAGCCTAAAGGATGCCGTTCTGAATGTTTATTTTTTATAACTATTTAGATTAATCTTTAACTTAGGGAAGAAAGGGGACAATTCTATTGTGTGACTTGTGAGAGGCTACTCGCAGCATGTGGGACTGTGGCCAACACCGGTACTGCAGCTGTAAAGCACACAGCGCTGTGAAGTGTTGCTCCCTCTCGACAAGCAAGGGGCACAAACCAAACCAAACCCACAAAATCTTTTAAAATGCAAGTCTAATCTGGCGGTTTTATATAAATCAATATTTAAGGTTTTCCTAAACCTCTGATGACATATCAGGATCGTTTTATGTTTTCTTGTATACAGCACCTGTAAACTTAGCTTGTTCTGTAGCGACGTTAATGAGATGTACGACTTTGTGACCACAAGATGATACTTTTTACTTTAGAGATTTAAGACATGTAGCCTATAGATGAATCTTTTTGGTTCGTAGTTAGTTGATGAATTACCTGTCATTTACCTTTGGAATGAGGTAGATTATATTTTCTGGTCGAGCTTTTTCTGTTGGTCCTCGGCTTTGGAATCACCTTCCTGAATATAGGCTATACAATGTAGCACAACTGTTAAACGTACGTTTTTTCTTTGCCATATAATAATTATTAAGTTTTTTTTCTTATTCTTTTTTATTATCTTTCTCTGGTTGTATGTTTTTTTTTCATTTAAGAATGTAATGTGTTTTAAACACTCGATCATTTTTTCTTATTCATCTTTTATTTTTACTTTTAATTATTATTTTTATTTATTTGGGGTATTTATTTATTTTTACTTTATTCCATTTAGGCACTTTGGTCAGCTACTGTTGCATACAATGTGCTTTATAAATAAATTAAACTTGAACTACAATGTGTTGTTTTGTATTATGCGTTGTAGGCTACGTCGCTTTGAAATAGGGTAAAAAAGTGTTCTAAATAACGGCTAGGACGTAGCATACATTCGAGAGGGAAAATAATGCCAGAATGCCTAGTGATAGTATTGTGACGTAAGCGTTCCATTCCACAGGTGGGTATAAAAAGGCGGACAGTACACATATCAGTATCATTTATTCTGAGCACGACTAGCGACTGTACGAGAACGATTACCTGCGCAATTTTATCAGGGCCGAGAGCGTTTGTAAGGTAAACAATGGACCGTCTCCCGGTTCATCTCACAGCAAGGCTGGACAGGAGCGTTTTGGAGAAGCTCCAGATGGTGTTTGATGACCTGGCCGAGGAGGCGCAGGCCAACCAGGCGGCCATGAAGGCGGTGGCAGCGCAGCTTGTGGGGGACATCCACGCGCTGGAGGCCTCCAGGGAGGCGCGCGAGGAGGAGCGGGAGAAGGAGAGAGCGTCGCTGGCGGCAGCGGCTGAGGCTGCCCGACTGGCAGAGCGCCAGAAGATTAACGACTCTCTCTCTGAGATGGCTAACCAGGTAAAGACCATCATGGAGCAGAAGGAGAAGGAGCGACATATGTGCTTCGCTCTGGAGAAGGAGAGCAAGAGGACGCTCTTCCTCCTGGAGCAGAAGGAGGAGGAGGACTATGAGAGGATGATGGCCAGGGAGAAGGAGAGGATCATCAGGGACGCCACCAAGTGGGAACATGTCAACAGGGAGAAGGAGAGCGGCACCGTCTCCATGGTGCTGGCCACGGCTGCCCTGAAGCAGAGGGTGCTGATGGAGCTGAAGGACCAGGCCCAGACATGGATGCTGGTAAGTGTCACTATTGACTACACCAAGCCCTTGGTTTGCTACTGATCCTGTGAGGACCATCGACACAATATAGAGGAACACAGCTAGCTAATGTAGTGTGTGACCCAATACAATAGAAGGATGGTTTACAGTATTGTGACATGCATAGACATACTGGGTAGAGTAGGACATGCAGTGAAACTGCTGATTGTTAGTCTAAAACTGTGCATGGGGAGGGGGGGTTAAAGTAAAGTGTGTAGAATGCAGTTTGGGGATGGCTACCTAATGAAGGGCAGAGGTAGAACACAGGGGAACACTGAGATAATGTGGTATGTTTTTAAATCTCCTCAGGCACCTGAGCAGTCTACCCAGGACGGCATGGCCGTGAAAGCCCCCGTGGTCTTCACCACCTGGATGCTGAGGGAGGGATGGAGGAAACTCCAGGCCAACAAGCCCACCCTGAACGATGACATCCAGGTACCTCAACACACACACACACACTTGCCCTGTTGTCTGGCAACATTTCAATTAAACCTTGACTAATAATGTCCCACTAATAATGTTATCTAATATTAGACCTTAAACTACTGTTACTGTATATTTTTCAGACTTTCTGCAACAAGAAAGAAATTGAGAAGCAGGTTTTGGAAAACCACAAGCTGGAGGCAGAGATTGCGGCCGAGTTCGCCAAGAAGAGGAAGTCCCTTATGGCCGACTTCCAGAAGAAGGAGGAGAAAATGAAGGCCGCTGAGCTCAAGCAGAAAATGAAAATCGAGAAACAGATAAGGAAACAGCTCGAGAGAGTGCAGAAGGCAGAAAAGAAAGAGAAGGAACGGCGGGAGGCGAAGGAGAAGAAGGAGAAGGAACGCAGAGAGGCCAAGGAGAAGAAGGAGGCGGAGAAACTGGCCAAGAAGCAGGCCAGAGAGGAGAGAGGAGAAAACAGACGCTCCAGATTGTTTTTCTGGAGAAGATCTGGAAGAGCAAACTGAAAAGAACTTAGAACTTAATACAAACGACGGACTTCTAAAAGGAACTTAATTCAACTCCCAGACTTGTCAATGAACAGTACAAATAAATATTGTTCACTGCTGTCCTACAGCTTAATCTTTGCTGAACCATCATTGTACCCTGACCTGTTTAGGCTGTGGGGCAAAAAACAGCTTTACTGTTTTTGAAATGTTTTTTTATTTTGTTACAAAGTTTCTCTGATACATTAAAGGGTACATTGGCTATACCATGTTTATGTCTTATTATTGTCCTTAAGTATGTGGTCTGAAAAAACAACTTCTCATAAATATGGCACACATGGACACAAATGATGGTGGTGGTTTGAGTTCAAGTTCAGGTGTATTGTGGCATCTTGAATTATATGTCCATATAGAACGAGCAAAAATCTTATTACATTTATGCTACAGTATGGTGCTGGGTCTTGATCAGGGGTACTCTACCCCCTATATTTCAAACTATGCACACACACAAGCAGAACATAATATCCAAGACAAGTCCATTCTCATTTTGTTTAGTGTAGAGATGTCCACGGAGAGATACTGAGGGAGGCTGTGACTCAGTTCACCATACATACACACAGAGTGTGCATTACCCCTTCATAATTGGGGGGTACCAGCTTTTGCGGTGGGTACTACTGTTTACACTTAGCATGATGTACATTAATATGTTGGCACCCCTCAACCCTGTTATTTTGGTCTCTGTAGGGGGGTGCTGGGTCTTGATCAGGGGGTATTGTACCCCTCAGTACCCCCTGCAGCCCACCTACAGTAAAATGTGTACAGTGCAAATGAGATTTCTGTGATTAAGCACGGATGACTCACCTCAAGCCTAGTTGTCCAGACACAGACTAGCCTGTAAATGAAGGCCTATAAATTATTACATTGATCCTTCTCTGCTCCCTTGTATGGAAATTAGTGTTGTGGTTTTCTCCTACCAAAAGAATTCCTATTAGTTGCATAATTAATCTAGGGCTTAACTTCCCACACAAATTGCTCTGCTGCTTGTACCTAATTAGTCTCAGGACGTTTTAAGGTGCAGCATGTGGGACTGTGGCCAAAGCTGGTACTGTGAAGGTAAAGCACACAGCACTGTGAATGTTGCTCTATCTCTCGACAAGCAGGGGGCACAAACCAAACCCACAAAATCTTTTAAAATGCAAGTAATCTGGCAGTATTATAGAAATCAATATTTCAGTTTTTCTTAAACCCCTGATCACACATGAGGATCATTTCATAATTACTTGTCATGCATTTTTTGTATAGGCTACAGCTACAGCACCTGTAAACTTGGCTTGTTCTGTAGGGACGCTCATGACATGTACAACTTTGTGACCACAAGATGGCAGCAAAGAACCAGCTGTTTTGCATGTGGGCCCCAGACGGCAGACCCATAGAGAGGTTGCATACAGCGTGTATGTTATAGGGGGGGACAAACATACGGTGGCTTAAACGTTTCAATACTATATCGTATGAAAATTATATAGTACTAAAATATATTCTACTATAGTGGTCATACCATTGCTTGCATGGCCATAAATCATGATATCACTGCAAAGGGAATTGAATGAGCTTTAATTTGTATAGTTTTACATTCTGGTAGCCGCAGTGATTGAGGAGATATCATTTATATTTCCTCTACATTATACTTCTACTTATGTCTCCTGCATTTATAACCCTGTATACTCGAGTCCATTTTTATGAGGGTCACCAAAACCAACTACAATGCAGAATGGCTGAATATCATACATATATGTATGTAATAAATGTCATTTTTATAATGCCATTAAAATGTGTTTGGTAATTATGGCCCACCCTGTACACCTATGTGCAGAGACCAACCTTGATGTTACACAATGCTACAACTGCAGTTTTATTGCCTTAAAACAATAAAAACAAGATAAGTAGTTTCACTTTCACTTCCCCTGATCTGGGTCTGACAGCTCTCTGGGCTGTTTGCTTTTAAAGAGGTGTGTGTTCATGTAACTGTGGGTGTCCTACCAAGAAAGACACCTGTCAGGTGCCTGTGATCTGGTAAGCCATCAGAGGGGGTCCATCTATATGGTCTCCTGTATGGTGAAGGCAGTCGCCAGCTTGCTGAAACACAGGTCATCAAGGAGGAGCGACTGATGGTGGATTATGGGTCTTGTTGTTTTTGCCCCATTGGGGATCTGTGTGTCTGCACCATCCTCAGCTCCAGCCTCTGGGCTCCTCTAGGGGCCCCGCACTGACAGGGGCCTTACAGGACACCATTACTAGTCGTACCTTAATAATAAAAATAAACAGGTTTTGCACTGATGGTGGATTATGGGTCTTGCTGTTTTTCCCTCATTGGGGATCTGTGTGCCTGCACCAGAGGAGCTTTCTCTAAGACTGCAAGGGAAGCTCTGCTTCCCCTAAAATGTAAAAAAAAATGTAATGGTCAAATGTTTACAAAATACCTTAAAACATGTTCATTTCAAACACCAGTTTGTTAATAATAGGCCCATTATCACAAATCAACTGAGTTGGTGTTGTTAACTTAGCATTCCACTTTGTTCTCATGGCCTTTGGCCAATGCATTTCCTTATAGACATCCAGCGTCAATGCACTTCAATGGGCCAGCACGGACCCCTAATTTTCTATGCATGGAAACTGGATGGGCATTGGAGAAATGTCATTTTTTTCTCCCGCCCCCGGAACGCAGAGCGTCTCTAGGGGTGAATGGAAGGGTGGGCGGAGTTTTGTTGGTGTGGACAGTCCCCGTGTTGATTGGTGAACCTCTGAATCCAGTTTTGATTGGCTGGCGTTTTTCATACATAGACTGTCACTTGGCTGCTGGAGCTTAGTCCCATCGCGGATGTTGCATGCGAAGTGTGCAAGCAGTGACCAATTTGTTAGCATTTCCTCAGCGAAAATACTTGTTCATTTCTTACACTGTATATAAATCACACTCACACTTATTTCCGGTTTGGTTTATTACAGTTTTCTTGTTCGTTTTTAATTTCGTTTCGTTAGAATCATACTGTTAGGTAGGTTGCCGCTATTGCTACTTTACTAGCCCACTAGCTCTCCTGAACTAGCCCGCTAGTGCACCTGCATTAGCCCGCTAGCAGAGCACTATGGCAGGCCATTTTCTAGAGAAGGAACGAAGGGTAGAATTAATCATAGTTTGTCCATTTACTTATACATTAAGTTGGCAGTGAGCTTCCCCTCTTTGGAATACCAGCATCCGCCACTGGCCTGCACCATCCTCAGCTCCAGCCTCTGGTCCCTTCTAGGGGCCCCTCACTGACAGGGGGCCCTTACAGGACATGGTTACTAGTTTAAGGGGGCCCAAAATTAGTTCTTGTTGTTTTTGCCCCATTGGGGATCTGTGTGGCTGGCCCATCCTCAGCTCCAGCCTCTGGGCTCCTCTAGGGGCACCACACTAACAGGGGGCCTTACAGGACATGATTACTAGTTTAAGGTCGCTAAAAAGTGCAATATCTTGTACCTTAACAATAAAACAATAAACAAGTTTTGCAGGTTGTACAGCTCAGAGACAATGGCATCTTGGGTTTTCCAAACAGGTATTTACTTTAAAGTCTATTCTGTAGCCTGTGCAGTTCAGCTAGTACTGGAGTAATGTGTTATCTCCCTTCTTCTGGAAAGGTCAATTGCTAGAGGAAGAGCAAAGCAGTGCTCTGCTACTGTGGAACAGAATAAAAATAGCCTATTCAAATTTTAGGCCTGATACAACGCCAGGTTTACCAGGCTAGTAAGGCCAAGGATGCAGTTCAACCTGCAGAACTGGACTCTTCCAGGAAACACCCCAAGGTACACACGCAAATGGTTTTGTGTGGGTCAAACTACAGTAGACAACGCATACATTGCACATGAAAGGAACGCCAAACCAAACGGAGTTAACTACAACACCAAAGCACCACAATAAGGATTAGAAGATGAACGCCGAAATGTAAGTAGAATAGAAGATTGTCACAGATTTTGTTTTGTTTGTTTGGTTTATTTTTGAGAGGTCAAATGTGGACATTTTGGATATTATTTTTTCTTAGTCTTAGCTATTAGTTAGTATTAGATATTATTTCTGTATTAATCTGTACTCTAAAATTAGAAATGCTGCTCAACTTTAAACTGATGTGTTTCTTAGCTCATACCCATTGTAACATTGAGAGCAACGGTCTTGATGAGATAATGATCTGTAGGCAACACAGAGTGTGTATCAGCTCAGCCGCAAACTAAACTGCGAGAAAGCCAATAGCGTTCATCTATTCTAGAAAATAATTCATACACGGTAAAATTCTCCAGAGAGGGATTGAAGATCGGCCTTGCTGGAATCGCCATAAAAGCGGCCAAGATCCAAGTCGGTCCCCCAGCACTGTCTGTCGTTGCTGTGACGGTGGCGATTTTGGTTATAGGCTACTACGTGATAAAAAAGATCAGGTCAGTATTACATCTGTAATGTGACGTCTTTGTTATGCGGCCTCTTTGGCTTTCATTGCTGTAAAGTTCAAGCTTTTGAGAAATTACAGTGATGTAATAAATGTACTGTAATACTTCACTAGTCGGGTAAAGTCTTAGGGAAAAACTTAAAACAAAGCACGTCAGCCCAGCCTGTCTGGTGATTCCTTCATTTTCTTTTCTTTACAAGGTGAAAGCAAAACGAAGACGGCACAGGAGGACTACGAACTGACCCAGAACAGCCCGAACCTGCTTCGCAGATGATTAGCATCGATTAAGGAGATATAATTTATTTCCTCTACATTACACTCTTACTTATGTCTCCTGCATTTATAACCCTGTATACTGGAGTCCATTTTTATGAGGGTCACCAAAACCAACTACCAGTGGCTGAATATCAGTTGTGTAATACATATATGTATGTAATAAATGTCATTTTTATAATGCCATTAAAATGTGTTTGGTAATTATGGCCCGCCCTGTACATCTATGTGCAGAGACCAACCTTAATGTTACAGAATGCTACGACTGCTGCTGTACTTTCTCTTATTGCCTTAAACAATAAAAAAAAAAACAAGACAAGTTGTTTCACTTTCACTTTCAATTCATCTGGCTCTGACAGCTTTCTGGGCTGTTTGCTTCTAAAGAGGTGTGTGTTCATGTAACCGTGGGTGTCCTACCAAGAAAGACACCTGTCAGGTGTGTATCCCGTGATCTCCTGAGCTATCAGAGGGGGTCCAGTCTTCTATATAGTCTCCTCATGGTTAGGCATTCGCCATAAGTGATAAGTCATCTGGGAGGAACCGAAGGACTAGTTCTTGTTGTTTTTGCCCCATTGGGGATCTGTGTGCCTGCACCATACTCAGCTCCAGCCTCTGGGCCCCTCTAGGGTCCCTCACTGACAGGGGGCCTTACAGGACACCATTACTGGTTTAAGGGGACCCAAAACTGGAATATTTCGTACCTTAATAATAATATAAAAAAAACAGGTTTTGCAGGTTTTAGGTTTCATAGGGGAAGTTCTCTCTGATGTGAGTTCTTGAGCAGCCCAGCCTCACAGGAAACAGAGAGCACATACAGCGGCCACAGTAAGCAGAGAGCACATACAGAGGCCACAGTAAGACAGGCAGCACATACAGAGGCAGGCTGTAGGGAGACAGCACACACAGGAAGGCAAGTGCAACCAGTAAGGCAAGTGCACACTGGCTTTACAGTCAAACTTATAACAGAACCTCAAAGACAAACTGCCCTCGTATGAGGAAGATGATGACTCCCAATAAGTAAGTACAGAAGAACTTTGATGACAGTTAGGGCCCATGTGGGATGACAGTTGTGTGGGCTATCAATTTGGTAACTGTGGGTTTTTGACCTTAAATTGTTTGTTTGTGCTATCAATCACATGCTTTGTAAGTTAGGGGAACATCTGTAGCCTTCTTTGGCTGTCATATGTGGGCTAGGCATAGCTAGCATGATATATGCTAGTTACACACTACACTCTAAAAAATAAATGTGCTTAAATGGTTCTCTGGATCCATTCTCTGGATGGTTCTGGATGGAGAGTGAAATGTCCTTGTTGAACCATTACATTATGTGAAAGGTTCTTCACAGTAGAAGTGGTTCATTAGAGACTCAGATCATAATAGGCTATGTTATGTCATATCAGCCTCAAATGGTTCTTTACAGAACTGTTGCCTCGACGGTTCTTTGAAGCACTTGAAAAAAAGGTTCTTCTATGCTGGCATCACTCTGAAGAACCAGTTCTGGCCCCATTATTTTTCAGAGTGTACATGCAAAGCTGCATGAGGACCAAACACAGTGTGTAGTCATCTTAGCAAATGATGTGTCACTTCTGCAGGTGTGTGTGTTCAGTAGTGCTGCTGCGAATGATGTATCACTTCCGCAGGTGTGCGTTCTCAATCACAGCTGCAGGAGTCACTGTCAGTGTTGGTTACTTCACCGAGTCTGCCATACCAATGCTGGTCATTGCTGTAATGGCAATGGTAGTGATATGGGGTCTACTGGGCGCAAACCAGTAAGTTATCAGCCGTTATAAACCGCTCATACCATCAGTCATAGTGAATGCTGCTGCTGTAGAATGTGCTGGAAGATTTCACAAACAGTCTCTGTGCTGGAAATGTATCATGCCAAACCAAAATGTTGTGATTCCGCTCTGTTTTGTTCACAAATTACAGGGGACAGGAGAGGAGACGTCAGGATATGATCGAGAGGAAGAAGAAATGACTTGTGTCAGTTGTGCCTGAAGGACTGAATATCAGTAATATGTAATACATATATGTATTGTTACGGCGTGGGCTCGTACACACCGCAACATAAAAGAGGGGACACCGCACAAGGCTTTATATTTACAAACATAATCCTTTTATTTAATAAAGCACATAAATGAGTTGTCTAGGGTATGAGTGTGGAAGGTGTCGTGCCTGAATGGATGTGTGTGAGCGTCAGTGAGTGGTCAAGTCGGGAGGCAAACAGCAAGAGGGAGAGTAAGAGAGAGTAAGAGACAGAGATAGAGATAAAGACAGAGACAGAGATAGAGTCAGAGATAGAGGTAGAATGAGAGACCAGCTAAAGTGTGCCTATGCCCAAAGGAAGAAAGTCTCTACTGAGGGAGAGAGAGCCAGCCCTTTTAACACGTAGTAACTAACCAGGTGTACTCCATGATCTAATTAGACCTAAGACCCAGCCCTGCCCGTGCACTGACAGACTGGTGCCTGAAGGGGGCCCACAGGGTCGTTACAGTATGTACTCCTACTAATGTCTCCTGCATTTATAACTCTGTATACTTGAAATTATTTTTATGAGGGTCACCAAAACCAACTACCTGTTAAAAAAAGCAAAATCTTGTGCAAAATGGCGGAATATCAGTTGTGTAATACAAGGATACAAGGATACTTTATTGGTCACATACATAGAGTCACTTTCGTGACGCATGTAGTGAAATGAATTGGCCTCTGCAAAAAGTATGCTGAAGGTGGTGGGGGGAGGGGGCTCAGGTTGAATTCATAATACGAATGGCCTGAGGGAAGAATCTTTTCCTTAGTCTTTCTGTCTTTGTTTGTAATACAAATATGTATGTAATAAATATTTATAAATATTTTTATAATGCATTTAAAATGTGTTTGGTGTTTATTGCCCATCCTATACAGTACATCTATGTGCAGAGACCAACCTTAATGTTACACAATGCTACGACTGAGCATGTCTTTGAAGGTTCACATTCATCCAGGTATTTCGTACCTTAATGATTAAAATAACAGGTTTTGCAGGTTTTAGGTGTAACAGGGGACATTCTCTGTGACGTGAGAGTTCATGAGCAGCCCAATCAGCATGTCAGGCAGCATGTATGCAGGAGATCTGAAGGCAGGCAGCACATACAGTACAGTATGAAGGCAGTGCACACAGGAAAACAGCACACAGCCTTTACCTGGCTCAGACAAACTCACAATACCCTCAAACACAAGCTGCCCAAACATCAATAGGAGGATGGCTTTTGAATGGTAAGTACAGACAAACTTTGATGACAGATGTGTAGGCTATTAGTTTGGTAATTACATCACTGATAGGAGGGCTTAGTCAACATGACTTTATAGACTTGTAGTAGAAAAATCAAAGATGCATGTATGTTGGGGCGTGCTTCCATTGTATCCAGTGTATCCCCACCCCCTTCCATTGTATCCAGTGTATCCCCACCCCCAACCAGATCTCCCGAATCTCCCGCCACACTAAACAAAGGCATCACACCTGTATATAAGGAGGGCGATATGCCCCAGATCTTTGAGTTTGTATGGTCACAGCCTTAGGTGCACGCTGTATTAAGCTCCCGGATCCGTCACAATAAACCTCGGAGGTTTTGTCATTTACCATTACTCGGCTTGGCTTTGTCTCTACTTGTTGATAACTAATTTTTGGACGACAGACTCACATTAGTTAACATCGATCTGAGTTTTGTGTTTTAAACTTGAAATGTTTTTGTGCATATGCCTTGTAAGATAGGGACCTATTTGTAGGTTTCTTTGGCAAGACTGATGTGTGGGCTACCCAGGATATGGCGTATACGAGAAAAACGGGCATGGTCACAAGGAGGCTATAATTTTAGTTACTCCCCCTATTGTTAGTTGTACTGAAACCCCAGCATTTTAAAAAGTAATCCTGTGAATAAACGAGTATAGTCTTGCGGTAGAAGCATTTTAAAATAGCATTTACTTGAAAATAATATAAATAATCAAATCTATAAATTACACCTTTTTCAGTTTCTGCATTTTGTGACCATGGACATTTCTCATATATCAGATACACAGTAGATGCAAAGCTGCAACAATGGCAACCACATTCTTTAATTATACTAGCTATATACTAACTGTTTATCACTTCCACAGGTTTATGCTCAGTGTCACAGTTCTTGGAGTGACTTTCCAAATAAATTATACTGCTGCTTCTACACCAGCATTGGTGGCTATTGCATCAGCTGTAATAGCAGTATGTGTTACTGTTATTGTCATCCTGGTGACAAAATGTAAGTTATCAGCCTTTATAAACCTTTCATACCATCAGTCATAGTGAATGCTGCTGCTGTAGAATGTGCTGGAAGGTTTCACAAATAGTCTCTGTGCTGGAAATGTATCATGCCAAACCAAAATGTTGTGATTCTGCTCTGTTTTGTTCACAGATTGGTTCACAGGTAACACAATGGAACAGAAGAAGAAATGACGTGAACAAAAGGAAGAACTGACAGATTACACAGCCCAGGCCTTACCGACATCTCCATGATGTAGCGTGTTGCTGAATCTCTGTAAAAATTCTGGAGGTTGAGGGGAGGAATTTAAATTAGTCAAACTTTGGACACAGTAAAAACCTTTTAAAAAGACATTCACTATTAACTTCTGAGTGAAAATTAAGTCTTACTAGGGACCCCTAGTAAGACTTTAAAGAGGGCTTTTAGAATTAGATAAGTGTGCTTTCTGCTCTGTATGCTTTGAGGTATTCTTGGACTCAAAAATAAAATAATCTTGTCTGGTGAAAAGACAAAACTTGCCCTGGCATTCTTAAAACCACGAGAGACAATTGTACCAGACCAAAGGTAAGTCCTCAGTTCACAGGGTGGACAGGGGATGCTCTCCCTGCCGTGAGAGTTCATGATGTTAAGGGGCCGTGGTCCTGTCAGTCAGGGAGAGCACTGTGTGAGTGTGCAGGTGAAACAGTCGCAAGGACCAACCCTCCGCCTCTTTGCATCTTTAAAAATGAATACAAGGACCGGAATCAACACATATGGTCCGTTACACATATATACAGTCCACCTGGCTGTATGCTAGAGTTGAAAAATACTCCATAGTGTGGACCACTCAGATGGTGCCCTGGGATTTGTCTTTCCACCCTATACACATGCTGTCTACAGACTTCTCTTCAGATACCCTGAGCAGCCCAGCCACACAGGAAGGAAGGCGGGTCCAAAAATGTTATTATTTCATAGCTCCTAAAACTTAACTTCTAGCAGCACCACTGAATTTAGCATGAAGAATGATCACTAATCACAGTGAAGAGGCTAGACGAAAGGAAATACTACACTAGAACTACACTAGACTGGAAGAAAATAACTCAAGAAAGAGCAAAGAGCCACAGATGGACTGGGGAGAGCCTGTGCCCACCCACTTGTCAATCAGGCCCACCCAATCAGAAGGCTCCATGAGTTTGATTGACTGTTTTAGTAATAAAAATAAGGTAGTTGGCTGGGTTTGTTTATTACTGAATCCCGCAGTATCCACAGTGTTTGTTTATGACCGACTCCTGCCACAGTGGGAATTACCCCTGCACAACTACCTTTTTATGAATAGAAGGGGTCATTCCCACTACCTTTGCTATGGGTACTACTGTTTACGCTTAGCATCAAGTACATTAATATGCTGGTACCCCCAATCTTCTTGTTTTGGTCTCTTTTTAGGGGTGTACGGGGTCTTGATCAGGGGGTACTGTACCCCCCAGTACCTCCTGTAATTCTAACTATGCAAACACACAAGCAGAACATAATATACAAGACTTCAAGTAGGCCTACACATGGAGTGGGAGAGAAAGTGCAACTAATAGTAGCCTACAATGACTAGGGTACAGCCCACCTAAAGGATGCCGTTCTGAATGTTTATTTTTTTTTATAACTATTTAGATTAATCTTTAACTTAGGGAAGAAAGGGGAAAATTCTAGTGTGTGACTTGTGAGAGGGTACTCGCAGCATGTGGGACTGTGGCCAAAACTGGTACTGCAGCTGTAAAGCACACAGCGCTGTGAAGTGTTGCTCCCTCTCGACAAGCAAGGGGCACAAACCAAACCAAACCCACAAAATCTTTTAAAATGCAAGTAATCTGGCGGTTTTATATAAATCAATATTTAAGGTTTTCCTAAACCTCTGATGACATATCAGGATCGTTTTATGTTTTCTTGTATACAGCACCTGTAAACTTAGCTTGTTCTGTAGCGACGTTAATGAGATGTACGACTTTGTGACCACAAGATGATACTTTTTACTTTAGAGATTTAAGACATGTAGCCTATAGATGAATCTTTTTGGTTCGTAGTTAGTTGATGAATTACCTGTCATTTACCTTTGGAATGAGGTAGATTATATTTTCTGGTCGAGCTTTTTCTGTTGGTCCTCGGCTTTGGAATCACCTTCCTGAATATATACAATGTAGCACAACTGTTAAACGTACGTTTTTTCTTTGCCATATGATAATTATTAAGTTTTTTTTTCTTATTCTTTTTTATTATCTTTCTCTGGTTGTATGTTTTTTTTTTCATTTAAGAATGTAATGTGTTTTAAACACTCGATCATTTTTTCTTATTCATCTTTTATTTTTACTTTTAATTATTATTTTTATTTATTTGGGGTATTTTTTTTTACTTTATTCCATTTAGGCACTTTGGTCAGCTACTGTTGCATACAATGTGCTTTATAAATAAATTAAACTTGAACTACAATGTGTTGTTTGGCATTGTGCATTGTAGGCTACGTCGCTTTGAAATAGGGTAAAAAAGTGTTCTAAATAACGGCTAGGACGCAGCATACATTCGAGAGGGAAAATAATGCCAGAATGCCTAGTGATAGTATTGTGACGTAAGCGTTCCATTCCACAGGTGGGTATAAAAAGGCGGACAGTACACATATCAGTATCATTTATTCTGAGCACGACTAGCGACTGTACGAGAACGATTACCTGCGCAATTTTATCAGGGCCGAGAGCGTTTGTAAGGTAAACAATGGACCGTCTCCCGGTTCATCTCACAGCAAGGCTGGACAGGAGCGTTTTGGAGAAGCTCCAGATGGTGTTTGATGACCTGGCCGAGGAGGCGCAGGCCAACCAGGCGGCCATGAAGGCGGTGGCAGCGCAGCTTGTGGGGGACATCCAAGCGCTGGAGGCCTCCAGGGAGGCGCGCGAGGAGGAGCGGATGAAGGAGAGAGCGTCGCTGGCGGCAGCGGCTGAGGCTGCCCGACTGGCAGAGCGCCAGAAGATTAACGACTCTCTCTCTGAGATGGCTAACCAGGTAAAGACCATCATGGAGCAGAAGGAGAAGGAGCGACATATGTGCTTCGCTCTGGAGAAGGAGAGCAAGAAGACGCTCTTCCTCCTGGAGCAGAAGGAGGAGGAGGACTATGAGAGGATGATGGAAAGGGAGAAGGAGAGGATCATCAGGGACGCCACCAAGTGGCAGCATGTCAACAGGGAGAAGGAGAGCGGCACCGTCTCCATGGTGCTGGCCACGGCTGCCCTGAAGCAGAGGGTGCTGATGGAGCTGAAGGACCAGGCCCAGACATGGATGCTGGTAAGTGTCACTATTGACTACACCAAGCCCTTGGTTTGCTACTGATCCTGTGAGGACCATCGACACAATGTAGAGGAACACAGCTAATGTAGCGTGTGACCCAATACAAGGCTAGAAGGATGGTTTACAGTATTGTGACATGCATAGAGATACTGGGTAGAGTAGGACATGCAGTGAAACTGCTGATTGTTAGTCTAAAACTGTGCATGGGGAGGGGGGGTTAAAGTAAAGTGTGTAGAATGCAGTTTGGGGATGGCTACCTAATGAAGGGCAGAGGTAGAACACAGGGGAACACTGAGATAATGTGGTGTGTGTGTTTTTAAATCTCCTCAGGCACCTGAGCGGTCTACCCAGGACGGCATGGCCGTGAAAGCCCCCGTGGTCTTCACCACCTGGATGCTGAGGGAGGGATGGAGGAAACTCCAGGCCAACAAGCCCACCCTGAACGATGACATCCAGGTACCTCAACACACACACACACACTTGCCCTGCTGTCTGGCAACATTTCAATTCAACCTTGACTAATAATGTCCCACTAATAATGTTATCTAATATTAGACCTTAAACTACTGTTACTGTATATTTTTCAGACTTTCTGCAACAAGAAAGAAATTGAGAAGCAGGTTTTTGAGAACCACAAGTTGGAGGCAGAGATTGCGGCCGAGTTCGCCAAGAAGAGGAAGTCCCTTATGGCCGACTTCCAGAAGAAGGAGGAGAAGATGAAGGCCGCTGAGCTCAAGCAGAAAATGAAAATCGAGAAACAGATAAGGAAACAGCTCGAGAGAGTGCAGAAGGCAGAAAAGAAAGAGAAGGAACGGCGGGAGGCGAAGGAGAAGAAGGAGAAGGAACGCAGAGAGGCCAAGGAGAAGAAGGAGGCGGAGAAACTGGCCAAGAAGCAGGCCAGAGAGGAGAGAGGAGAAAACAGACGCTCCAGATTGTTTTTCTGGAGAAGATCTGGAAGAGCAAACTGAAAAGAACTTAGAACTTAATACAAACGACGGACTTCTAAAAGGAACTTAATTCAACTCTCAGACTTGTCAATGAACAGTACAAATAAATATTGTTCACTGCTGTCCTACAGCTTAATCTTTGCTGAACCATCATTGTACCCTGACCTGTTTAGGCTGTGGGGCAAAAAACAGCTTTTGTCAGGATCGGCGTTTTATGTGTTCGTTTCGTCACTGTTTTCCCTAGTCCTTGTTCCTGTGCCCTGTGTTTCTTGTTTTCACTTGTGTTTTCATTTGCCCCTTTGGTTTTCTATCTCTCTCGCCCCACGTCTCTCTGTGTCTCTCTCTGTGTCTGTGTCTCTCTCTCTCTCTCTCTGTGTCTCTCTCTCTCTCTCTCTCTCTCTCTCTCTCTCTGTGTCTCTCTCTCTCTCTCTCTCTCTCTCTCTCTGTGTCTCTCTCTCTCTCTCTCTCTCTGTGTCTCTCTCTCTCTCTCTCTCTCTCTCTCTCTCTCTGTGTCTCTCGCTCTTTGCCTACACCTGCCCTGCTACCTCGTTTACTTGTCTGTCCTAGTGAATTGTCTTGATTGCCTTGTTGTTCCCCCCACCTGTGCCCTGTTGTGTTTTGCCCTATCGTGTGTCCCCGTGTAATTGGCCCCCTCTGTATTTATACCCTGTGTTCTCTTTGTCCTGTGCTGCGTCATTGTCTGAACTATGTCTAAACTGCGTGTCAGTCTATGTCAGATCCCGACCCGAGTATTGTAAGTTTTGTATCTTCCTAAAGTTTGTTCTTTTGTGTTAATAGCATTTTCTGTTTTCCCCCTCGTGGGTTTTTTGTTATAGTTCCCCTCTCAGTGTTCCCCCTCTCAGTGTTTTTTGTAATCTTGCTTCCCGTGTCCTCCCGAGCCCTCCTCTCCGTGTTTTGTACTCCAGCTTTCCGTGTTCTCCCGAGTTCCCCTCTCAGTGTTTTTGCATCTCTAGTTTTCCGTGTTCCCCCGAGTTCCCCTCTCAGTGTTTTTGTATTTAACTTTCTTGTGTTAAATAAACCCTCTATACCCTGGACCTTTTGTATGCGTGCTGCATCTGGGCTCCCACTCCTTGAACCGTGACAGTATGACGCAGCCACCAAGGAGCCCAGCAGCATGCCTGGCCGAGCTGGCCGGTTCGGTCCCCGGTTCTATTCGTATCGGCTACGCAGCTCTTCACCCAATCCCACTGCCAGCACCTTCTCCTCCAGCCACCCAGCCAGAACCATGTGCCGTCCGACAAGACTTGGTGGACTTCTACCTGCTTTTCCGGAGGCTTTGCCCGGTCATGGACAGGGGCAAAGTGAAGAGGAGGTTAGTGGCCACCAGGATAGTCATAGATGTCCTTCAGAAGAAGCCATGGCTTCTCCCATTCGCTGGGTTGGCAAGTGAGTTGGAGGAGAGGAAAGAGTTGGAGGCCAACCTACTGGCCCAGCTGAGACTGGAGGAGCTGGGTGCGGTTGCCCCAACAGGGGACCCCCAGACAGATGCTGTCGCTGCATCTCCCAGAGCCCCGGACCCCCAGGTAGAAGATGTTGCTGTGCCTGCCCATGAACCGGACCCCAAGACGGATGACGCCGTAGCTGCGCCCGCCCATGAACCGGACCCCAAGGCGAACGCCGCTATTGCGGTGCCTGCCCTAGAGCCGTGCCCCGAGGTCGACGCCCCCTCGCCGGTGGTCGACACCCCCTGTCCCGAGGTCGACGCCCCCCCGCCGGTGGCCGACGCCCCCAGTCCCGAAGTCGACGCCCTCCCTCAAGATGGCGACGCCCTCCCCCAGGTTGGCGACACCCCCTGTCCCGAGGTCGACGCCCCCTCGCTGGTGGTCGACGCCCCCTGTCCCGAGGTCGACGCCCCCTCGCCGGTCGTCGACGCCCGCAGTCCCGAGGTCGACGCCCTCCCTCAAGATGGCGACGCCCTCTCCCAGGTTGGCGACGCCCCCTGTCCCGAGGTCGACGCCCCCGGTCCCGAGGTCGACGCCCCCTCGCTGGTGGTCGACGCCCCCTGTCCCAAGGTCGACGCCCACTCACCGGTGGTCGACGCCCCCTGTCCCGAGGTCGACGCCCCCTCGCTGGTGGTCGACGCCCCCTGTCCCGAGGTCGACGCCCCCTCTCAAGATGGCGACAACCCCAGTTCCGAGGTCGCCACCCCCTCTCAACACGGCAACGCCCCCTCGCCGGTGGTCGACGCCCCCTGTCCCGAGGTCGCCACCCCCTCTCAAGTGGACGACATCCACTCTCCTCCTGGCCCCATTTCCAAGTGCCTTCCACCTCTTGCTCCCGCCTCCCAGAGCCCTGCACCTCTTGCTCCCGCCTCCCAGAGCCCTGCACTTCCTGCTCCCGCCTCCCAGAGCCCTGCACTTCCTGCTCCCGCCTCCCAGAGCCCTGCACTTCCTGCTCCCGCCTCCCAGAGCCCCGCACTTCCTGCTCCCGCCTCCCAGAGCCCCGCACTTCCTGCTCCCGCCTCCCAGAGCCCCGCACCCCTTGCTCCCGCCTCCCAGAGCCCCGCACCCCTTGCTCCCGCCTCCCAGAGCCCCGCACCCCTTGCTCCCGCCTCCCAGAGCCCCGCACCCCTTGCTCCCGCCTCCCAGAGCCCCGCACCCCTTGCTCCCGCCTCCCAGAGCCCCGCACCTCTTGCTCCCGCCTCCCAGAGCCCCGCACCTCTTGCTCCCGCCTCCCAGAGCCCCGCACCTCTTGCTCCCGCCTCCCAGAGCCCCGCACCTCTTGCTCCCGTCTCCCAGAGCCCCGCACCTCCTGCTCCCGTCTCCCAGAGCCCCGCACCGCCTGCTCCCGTCTCCCAGAGCCCCGCACCTCCTGCCCCCGCCTCCAAATGTCTCCTGACCCCTGCGCCTGTATCCCGACCCATCCGTCAATCTTCGTCTACCCGACCCCCTGTGTCCTCATGTGCTCCGCCCCCTGTGTCACAACCTACCCCCACTTCTCCACATCCTTGCCCAGTCTTTTGTAAGCCCCTCCTTATCCCTGTTCCTGTGACTGTTACTGTGACCCTACCCATCACAATCCCAGTGTTTGTTCCCGTCTGTGTTCAGGTGCCCACTCGTGTGTCCATCCCTGTCCCCACCTGTGTTCCCAGTCATTGTCTACGCAACTCCTTGCCTGTGTCCACCCACATCACTGTGACTGTGCCTGTCCCCGTTTTTGTCCCTGTTAGTGTTCCCGTCACCATTCCCATCTCCATCCCTGTCAAAATACCTGTGTTTGTTCCTGTATATCCTCCCCAAGCCTCTTGTTCTCCCAAGCCCGAGCCCTTCTCTAGTCCCAAGCCTGAGCCCTCCCCTTGTCCCAGACCCAAGCCCTCCTGTTCTCCCGAGCCCTCCCGTCTTCCCAAGCCCGAGCCCCCCTCCTTTTCTCCCCGGTCTGAGCCCTCCTTTTCTCCCGAGCCCGAGCCCCCCTGTCTTCCCAAGCCCGAGCCCCCCTCCTTTTCTCCCCGGTCTGAGCCCTCCTTTTCTCCCCAGCCCGAGCCCTCCTGTTTCCCCCGAGCCAGAGTGTGTCCTGTCTGAGTCTTTCCCAGTTCCGTCTCTCAAACCCGCGCCCCCTCTCTCTGCTTTGTTCCCCCGAGTTTTGTGCCCAATCCTGCCGGTTCCCCCGCTCCAGACGCCCCCCTCTCTTCTGCTCTGTTGGTTCTGAGGATTTTGTGGGACGTCTGGAAGCCGTCCCTTAGGGGGGGGATACTGTCAGGATCGGCGTTTTATGTGTTCGTTTCGTCACTGTTTTCCCTAGTCCTTGTTCCTGTGCCCTGTGTTTCTTGTTTTCACTTGTGTTTTCATTTGCCCCTTTGGTTTTCTATCTCTCTCGCCCCACGTCTCTCTGTGTCTCTCTCTGTGTCTGTGTCTCTCTCTCTCTCTCTCTGTGTCTCTCTCTCTCTCTCTCTCTCTCTCTCTCTCTCTCTGTGTCTCTCTCTCTCTCTCTCTCTCTCTCTCTCTCTGTGTCTCTCTCTCTCTCTCTCTCTCTGTGTCTCTCTCTCTCTCTCTCTCTCTCTCTCTCTCTCTGTGTCTCTCGCTCTTTGCCTACACCTGCCCTGCTACCTCGTTTACTTGTCTGTCCTAGTGAATTGTCTTGATTGCCTTGTTGTTCCCCCCACCTGTGCCCTGTTGTGTTTTGCCCTATCGTGTGTCCCCGTGTAATTGGCCCCCTCTGTATTTATACCCTGTGTTCTCTTTGTCCTGTGCTGCGTCATTGTCTGAACTATGTCTAAACTGCGTGTCAGTCTATGTCAGATCCCGACCCGAGTATTGTAAGTTTTGTATCTTCCTAAAGTTTGTTCTTTTGTGTTAATAGCATTTTCTGTTTTCCCCCTCGTGGGTTTTTTGTTATAGTTCCCCTCTCAGTGTTCCCCCTCTCAGTGTTTTTTGTAATCTTGCTTCCCGTGTCCTCCCGAGCCCTCCTCTCCGTGTTTTGTACTCCAGCTTTCCGTGTTCTCCCGAGTTCCCCTCTCAGTGTTTTTGCATCTCTAGTTTTCCGTGTTCCCCCGAGTTCCCCTCTCAGTGTTTTTGTATTTAACTTTCTTGTGTTAAATAAACCCTCTATACCCTGGACCTTTTGTATGCGTGCTGCATCTGGGCTCCCACTCCTTGAACCGTGACAAGCTTTACTGTTTTTGAAATGGTTTTTTATTTTGTTACAAAATTTCTCTGATAGGGTACATTGGCTATACCATGTTTATGTCCTATTATTGTCCTTAAGTATGTGGTCTGAAAAAACAACTTCTCACAAATATGGCACACATGGACACAAATGATGGTGGTGGTTTGAGTTCAAGTTCAGGTGTATTGTGGCATCTTGAATTATATGTCCATATAGAACGAGCAAAAATCTTATTACATTTATGCTACAGTATGGTGCTGGGTCTTGATCGGGGGTACTCTACCCCCTATAATTCAAACTATGCACACACAAGCAGAACATAATATCCAAGACAAGTCCATTCTCATTTTGTTTAGTGTAGAGATGTCCACGGAGAGATACTGAGGGAGGCTGTGACTCAGTTCACCACACATACACACAGAGTGTGAATTACCCCTTCATAATTGGGGGTTACTACCTTTTGCGGTGGGTACTACTGTTTACACTTAGTATGAGGTACATTAATATGTTGCCACTCCTCAACCCTGTTATTTTGGTCTCTGTAGGGGGGTGCTGGGTCTTGATCAGGGGGTACTGTACCCCTCAGTACCCCCTGTTATTCAAACTATGGTTGTCAGTGAGGTTGCCATGGACCATGAAGGGTGTAGAGGGGGTTGTCCATGCCACCATCAGTAACTTCATGGCATTCAGAAACACTAGTGGGACTAGTGTGGGGGGGGTAAAGTGGGGGGGTCCTTTGCCCAGGGCCTCAATGTTTTTAAAACCGCCCCTTCCTGTGACTCAGTTCATCATACATACACACAAGCAGAACATAATATACAAGAAATATGAATAAAAATAACGATGAAAGGACCCCTTTAAAACCGCCCCTTCCTGTGACCCAGTTCACCATACATACACACACACAGGAGAGATACTGAGGAAGGCTGTGACTCAGTTCACCATACACACACACGCAGAACATAATATACAAGACAAAACACATGGAGTGGGAGAAGAAGTAGAACATGCAGTGATACAGTATGGGTCAATATGCATGCGCAGGCAGTTCAAGTTCTACCAGTAAACTGAGTGAACCTACGTTCTGGTCTCTGCTCCCTTGATTATGTATTTAGTTAAGTACAAGGTACAACACACAACTAATAGTACAATGACTGGGGTGCAGCCCACCTACAGTAAAATGTGTACAGTGCAAATGAGATTTCTGTGATTAAGCACGGATGACTCACCTCAAGCCTAGTTGTCCAGACACAGACTAGCCTGTAAATGAAGGCCTATAAATTATTACATTGATCCTTCTCTGCTCCCTTGTATGGAAATTAGTGTTGTGGTTTTCTCCTACCAAAAGAATTCCTATTAGTTGCATAATTAATCTAAGGCTTAACTTCCCACACAAATTGCTCTACTGCTTGTACCTAATTAGTCTCAGGACGTTTTAAGGTGCAGCA
>CM059283.1:3121234-3128734 GCA_030347295.1 Setipinna tenuifilis | reverse complement strand
ACAAACATCCTTAATTACTCCCGTCTTACTCCTCCTGGACCCCTACGTGAAAATGTGTACTCACTTTTGTGACATACTGTGTACACACACACACACACACACCCACCCACCCTCCCATCATCCACCCAGTTTACTGTCTCACTTACGCTCCCTCGCTCACACACACACACACACACACACACACACACACACACACACACACACACACACACAGGTGTCTTACCCCTCCAGGTCCCAGGGCCCCTGGTCTGCGGTGTGTCTTGGTCTGGCCGTGGGTAGCTGGCTGCCCCCCGAACCCCCATCTCTTCATCACACCCTGGAAGCCCTTTCCAATGCTGACGGGAGAGAACCACAATTTAGTACAGTCAACTGTGTGTGTGTGTGTGTGTGTGTGTGTGTGTGTGTGTGTGTGTGGACTTGTATGTGTATTTGTGTATATGTGTGTGGACTTGTATGCGCGTGTGTGTGTGTGTGTGTGCCTGTGTGTGTAAAATGACTTACGTTTTGGCGGTGACGTCTACATACTGGCCAGGCCGGAAGTGAGCTGCATAAAGAGGAGTGCCTAGACACGAAACACACACGCACGCACACACACATGCGCACACACACACACACACACAAAAACACCAGTCACACACACAATAACACCAGTCACACACACACAAAAACACCAGTCACACACACAATAACACCAGTCACACACACAATAACACCAGTCACACACACACAATAACACCAGTCACACACACACACAAACACATACACACACACACATACACAATAACACCAGTCAGACACACAGATGGGCAGGGCTGTGTAGATGAACAGATAAATGAATATCTAGTGTGTGTGTGTGTGTGTGTGTGTGTGTGTGTGTGTGTGTGTGTGTTGGGGTACCTGGTTTGATGAGGGCGTTCTCTGTGACACGGAATGTTGACACCTTCTGTTTGGGAGGAACTCCAGCATTCCGGAACAGCTCCACAGACTCTTCCGACCTCTGGAATGACAACAACAGAGACAACAGAGTGAGCCATAGTGGAAAAAAAGTTGCAAGCTCAGTGCTCAAAGCTGAAGACATGACACATGATGCATCTCCACTGACTAATGACAGAGTGCTCAAGGGCTTCTCCTGCATGACACAGTACTCAAGGCATTAAGAATCTCCTCTAATGACTGCAATGACACAGAGCTCAAGGCCTTTGCTTGCTGAGCCCTTTCAGCAGCTGAGGACATGATGCATCTGCATTGACTGCAATGGTCTTCTCCTGCATGACACAGTGCTCAAGGCATTCACTTGCATCTCCCACATGACACAGTGCTCAAGGCATCAAGCTTCGCCATAGACTGTAATGACAGAGTGCCTAAGGCATGAAGCTTCTCCTGCATGACACAGTGCTCAAGGCCTTCACTTGCATGACACTTGCTCATGTATCTGATCTTCTGCGTGTTAAACCTCAAGGCCACCGCACACCGGTTCCGACAAAGTGCAGAGCACTGCTCTGCCAACATTCCATTCCATTGGTTTAAATACAACCCTGCACACCAGCACCGAACTCTTCCGACACCGCCGTGTCGATACGATTGAGCTCTATTTTTGTCGGAGCTGCTGGCTGTTTATCCATGTTCTATTGTGACGAAATTAACCGTTTCTGTAGGTCCATACAATAAGTAAATGCATAAACAACACCAATGTTAAGGTTATAATATAATCTGACAACTTCTGATAGATTTATTGTCAAAATTAATCTGAAACCCATATAGACTCGAAAACATAGTGACCGTTGATAATCCTTGGAAGACGGTGATTTGAAAAAGACTACTATGACGTCTGCGGCTATACAGTGCGCCGCCAGTGTGCGGGGGTAACCGAAATTGTCGAATTCGAAAGTGCTCCGCAATGCTGTCGGAACCGGTGTGCGGAGGCCTTAAGGCATCAAGCATCTCCTCTTATGACTGTAATAACACATGCTCAAGACCTTTGCTTGCTGAGCCCTTTCAGCAGCTGAGGACATGATGCATCTGCATTGACTGCAATGGTCTTCTCCTGTATGTCACAGTGCTCAAGGCATTCACTTGCATGACACAGTGCTTAAGGCATCAAGCATCTCCTCCTCGCTTGCTGAGCCCTTTTAGCAGCTGAGGACATGATGCATCAACATTCAACATCAACATCTCCTGCATGACACAGTGCTCAAGGCATGACGCATCTCCATAGACTGTATTGACAGAGTGCTCAAGGCCTTCACCGCTGAGCAGGCCCTGTCAGCAGAGCAGCGGTGCATTATTTATCCCGGAGGAAATTAATTTTCTGCACACACGTGCACCTCTGTTCTGACATGCAATAACTCCACAACTCTTCCACACTCACTGATGACCATCAGGACAATTCCTTAATTATGTAGGCATAATTACTGATGTTTGCATTATTCCCAATAGGAGAAAACCGTTGGAATAATTAGTGATGTTTAAATTATTCCCCATAAGAGAAAACCATGGGCATAATTAGTGATATTTACATTATTCCCAATAGGAAAAACCTTGGAATTCGTTTGGCTTACATTAATTTTCAAGAAGCTTTCAACTCCCCAAACAACCTTACTGGGTGCAGATCTCAGCAGAATGGAAATTATACGGCAAACATGGCACATTTCTCAGATTAAAAAAAAAAAAAAAAACTAGCAAAAACAGTCTAACATGATATAACTTAATTGTAGTAATACACCACTTTCTCTCTACACCACAACCACACAACACAAGTCAATAGACGGAACAAAACCTCCAACACAGAAATATAATATTCAGATCTTATCATTTATCAGCTACGATGACATTCACCATCAGATATCACTCTCTCAATCTCTGTCTTTCTGTCTGTCTGTCCGTCTGTCTCAATCTCTCTCTCTCTCTACACCACTTCTTTTCGGTCCCGCTCCCTTTTTTCTCCATCTCTATTTCTCTCTTTCTCTCCCTTCTTCTCTTCGGCTGTTGTTCAGGAATGTATTCCAACTGCAGCTTGCTTCATTTGTAAACATGACGTCCTGTGTGTGTGTGTGTGTGTGTGTGTGTGTGTGTGTGTGCGTGGCTTCATTTGTAAACATGAGGTCAGCGTCAGCCACAACACACCACAACAATGAGCACCCGACGCACTGCAGGCATTAAATCATCTACGGAGGCCTCAGAGGACCAAAACAGAGATTTCTTCCTCTCGCAACACAAACAAGCAAAACAAAAAGTCAGACAAACAACAATGAACAATGAACGGCCTCAATGTGAGACAGGGTTTAAGGCTTTTCAGAAGAAGAACAAGGCTCTTTTCAAACGCTCCGCAATCTGTACTCTCAAATATAAACACATTTCACCAGTCATTCTACCCTCCAGACACAACTCCAGACGTCTTACAAACACTCTGAAAGGAGGTGAAGGCAAAATAATATGTGAAACAACAGAGAGGTGCATACCAGGGGTGGAAATTAACTTTGCAAAATGTGAACTTTTACCAGACACTGACAAATAAAAGAGATAGACTCACCAGTCACACAATAGTTAATTATTATTTTGTGTCCAAAATTGACCAGCCACTTTCACATTTTAGCAGCATTTGGCGTGAATTTGCATTCCTGAAACTTCACTTACTGTGAATACATAACTAATAGGAAAAGCAAACACATCCTCAACTTGTTGTGGCCATATGAAAGCCTGGAGGATTTAAAATACATTCATCAAAAGCAAAGGCTCCCATTTTCGCATGCACGTACACACACGTGCGCACGCACACACGCACGCGCACACGCATGCACACGCACGCACACGCACACGCACACACACCCTGTGTGACCTTTCCTGTTTCCAAAGGACAAGGCGAGCAATGTGAGGTCCTGCTCATGCACACATACACACACACATACACACACATACACACACACACACACACAGGAGGAAAAGGCAATAAGCAATGTGAGGGCTCATTCAAGGAGCTCTGCATGAGGGGACACACACTCAGCTGCCATTCATCTCATACAGCCACAACTACACACACACACACACACACACACACACACACAGAAAGAAAGAGACAGAGAGAGAGAGAGAGGCTATGCGTGTGTGTGTGTCTACCCTGTGTGTGCGTGCGTGCGTGCGTGCGTGTGTGTGTGTGTGTGTGTGTGAGAGAGAGAGAGAAAGAGAGAGAGAGAGAGAGACATAGAGAGAGAGAGAGAGAGAGAGACATAGAGAGAGACAGAGAGAGTGTTTCTACCCTGTGTGCGTGTGTGTATGTGTGTGTGTGTCTCACCTGAAACGGCGAGCAGTTCTTCCCTCCCACCAGCAGGGCGGGGCGAACACCATCGTACTCCTCTTTGGACAGGTGCTTCACCACGTGACACTCCTTCACCTAACACACACACATACAACCATAGACATATAAACAGAGACGCCGCATTGAGCTGGTGGCCCGTTGCTGGGAAACGTCAGCGTGTCCGCCAGATTGCATGTGGCAAATCTACCCCGTAAACCAGTGGAAGTAAATGGACCGAACTTCATAAAGCGCCTTCCTACAAAGATATTTAACTTGATGCCTTTTATTCACCCATTTAGACACACACACATATATATTTGGGAAACAAACAGGCATGAAAACAACATAAATAACTTTTAATGTGATTGTTATAAATAGTGTGCGAAATACCCTTCAATATTCATGTTATCTCGTTTGGACGGTAAACCTGTTGGTACAGTTAAACGCAGCATATGAATGAGGCATCTTTATTCTAGGCTACTGTCTAGACGCTATACTAGAGACGGTTGAAGAATCTCCACTGTGCCACATCCAATATGGCGGCAAGGATGACGTATGATTCTAGGCGGAAGGTGGCATCTATGTTTATATGTCTATGCATACAACAACATCCACTTAGCACTGTGTGTGTGAGTGTGAGTGTGAGTGTGTGTGTGTGTGTGCACAGGGCCTGTGTACTAATGCTACTCTTCTGATACATTTGGAAACATTGCAATATAAACATGCTTGATGTACACATCACAGAACACAGTTCACCTACTATATGTGTTATAAATGTTATAATACTAATAACGACAATATTAATAATAATAGAAAATAAGAAGATAAATGGTGAACTTATTATTATTACTGCTATAAATGGTACATTTCCATAAGTTGTGTTTATGGCAATAGCTCTGCTGGCCTACATACCCTGCCCCACAGCACACCACTATCTGGGTTTATCAATCAATGCAAAGCTGGAAGAAAAGATGGGTTTGGTGGGGACTGTATGAACCTCACAGGCCACCGTACCTGAAGCATGGTCACAACATGCCTTTCCCCAGACTTCGTCCAAATGGGCATCATTCCCAGCTTCATGGCAATCAACCCCACCCTTCGACTACCTGAAACACACAAACACACACACAAACACACAATCGAAAATGTCATTTTAATACATTAATCCACAAGTTATACTACAACAGAGCATCTTTCCAGGTCATAGTAGTGTCATTTCATTCCTGTCTGGAAACTCTAACCACAAATGCAGAAGCTAGACTATTAAGCAATCATTTCGTTCACAGTCTATGGCCTAACACGACCTATTAACTTTAGGTAAAGCAGGCATGCATCATATATAATAAAAAAAAAAACACATACAAGGGCCCTGAGCAGCAAGACAAAACAAAGTCCCCCACTCCAATCTACCAAGTCTATCAGTAGCCATAGCCATAGCCTACCTTCCTCCCACTCGTGACGGGGCCACGGTTCGTCTTTTAGGGGGTTAAGTTTGTCAGCTGTCATGCGCTTGAAGTCCTCGTTCACCTCCCGCCGCATGAACTTGGCGCTGTCCTCTGTCAGATGCTCATCAAACCACGTCGAGCTCTTGATCGACCTCACGAACTGAGCAACCGGCACAATGCTGGAAAAGAAAGTAAACAGCGAGACATATGATTTGCGCCACACCTAGAAATATAAAAATGCGTGGTCATCATAGCTGTAAAATACATGGATCGAAATGCACCATGATAAAATAAACCTAATGAGATAAATACTAGGTTGTCTGCAAGCTTACCCGTCTGTGGTTACCGTTACTGTAGCTGGTGATGCAGTTGCAGTAAGTCCATGTGTTACACGAAGAAAGGGATCCTTAATCCTAAAAACCCTACATGCCAACGATGCCATGTCTGAAAATGTACATATACACGTCTCTTGTTTTATGTGGCGATAGTTTTAGTCATTATACTGCTACCGAAGTACCCATGCCGTTCTCATACTGCATTTGTCCTGTTGTGAAAATGTCACCTCTGGCACTTCCGGTCCAGCACTGTTATAATTCCGGTGGAGTTTCTGCCCTCCTGCTATTTCGTTCCGCAACCTTTTCCCACGGATAACAGTCACCAGCGTCGTCGTGTCATCAGATAAAAAGCTTATCTATTTTTATTGTTTTAAAATAGAATATAATATAATATAATAGAATAGAATACTGAAAATATTAATAGAAAATAGAATGTTCAATGCGCAAGAAAAAATGGCTTTATAATTGTTCAGAGCAGAATTCATTTTGCAGTTGTAAGGCCAGACATGCTTCATTTTTAGTAGGCTTCTCTTATTTCCTAACTTCTCTATCCTAAATACAGTCATTTTTTAAAACTGCTGTATCAACCTGCAGCTGAAACTGCACTGTTGTTTCATTATATCTGATTCTCCATCTTATGAATGTAGGATCTTTTTGAGCCGTCAGCCACTTCTGACTGTGGCACGTTCTATGGTTTCAGTCATTCAGGAAAGAAATATAACATAGTAATTGACACCATACTGTACTGATGACCTCGCTCGACTAAGCAGTCAGCTTTAAGACAATTTTACAGTATAGGCCTTCTGGACAGCCTTCTTTGTTACTGTCATTGCCAATGACACAGGCTATGTGTATTGATTTTGTTGTCACTTAGCTGTCGTTGAAGAAAAAAAAAACAGAGTTGCATTTGTTGCAGTGTATAGAGATGTATTGTTCTCACATTACCCGAGGAAGCTCACTGTGTGGGTCTGTGCTGCAGTCAGCTGAGTCCAAGGACACACTTCCAAATGCAGAAACTGAGTCAGCCATTTCGACAACTCAATCAAACACACACCCTCCTGAAGCTCAATCAAACATGCACGCGCACACACACACACACACACACACACACACACACTGAGACTCAATCAAACACATGCTTGTGACAACACACAAGAGAACACAAGAGAACACACACACACATGCTTGTGACAACACACAAGAGAACACAAGAGAACACACACACACATACTACACACACACACACACACACACACACACTGAGACTCAATCAAACACATGCTTGTGACAACAAAATCTGTATTCTTACAGAAGAACACAAGAGAACACGAGAACACAAGAGGTGGCATTAAAGATTCTCTTTTTAATCAGTGACGTGCAAAATACATTGTGTACATCAGCATTGTCATCCATATATATATATACATTC
>CM059283.1:3113734-3116234 GCA_030347295.1 Setipinna tenuifilis | reverse complement strand
TGTGTGTGTGTGTGTGTGTGTGTGTGTGACAGCGACCGGCTCTCTCTCCGCTTCTCCCCGCATGCTGCGTCCAGCTGTGTGTTATCTGCTGTTCCCAGTCAATCTTATCGCCACTCTCTTTCTTTCCCTCCCTTTCCTTTCTTTCTCTCTGTCTCCCTCGCTTACATAATCTCTCTTTTTCTTGTCTGTCTCTTTCCCCCACTCTTGTCTTACTCTCTCCCTCTCTCTCGTTCTCTTTCTCTCTCTCTCTCTCTCGGCCTCTCTCTCACCTTTCACTCTTTCTCTCTCTCCCTCCTTCCCTCTCTTAATCTCTATTCCTCTTGTCCGTCTCTTTCCCTCACTCTCTTCTTACTCTCTCTCCCTCTCTCTCTCTCCATCTCTCAGTTCCATCTCTCTTCTTCCCTCCCTCCCTCTTATACCACTGTGCTTACATGAACATTTTTAATGTCATCAACGCCCCTTTCTCACTTTCTCTCTCTCTCTCTTTCTCCCTCTATCTCTCTCTCTCTCTCTCTCTCTATCGCTCTCTCTCACTTTCTCTATCGCTCTCTCACTTTCTCTCTCCCTCTCTCTTTCTCTCTCTCTCTATCTCTCAGTTACATCTCAGTTCCACTTTTTTTCTCTCTCTCACTGTCAGTCTCACCTTTCTCTCTGTCTCTCTGTCTCACCATTCTATCTCTCCCCCCGCCTTTCTCTCATCTGCCTTTCACTCTCTCTCTCTGTTTCTCACTCTCACTTTCTCATCCCTGTGTTTGCATGTGCATTTTCAATCCCATCACTGCTATCTTTACTTTTTTTCCCTCCCTCTCACTCTCTCTCTCTCTCTCTCTGTCTCTCTCTCTCTCCTACAACAGTAGCTCTCTCTCTCTCTCCCTCTCTCTCTCTCCCTCTCTCTCTCTTCCTCTCTTTCTCTTTCTCTCTATCTCTCCATCTCTCAGTCTCACCTTTCTGCCTCTTTCACCCTCTCTCTGTTTCTCACCATCACTTTCTCATCCATGTTTGCATGTGCATTTTCAATCTCATCACTGCTGTCTTTACTTTCTTTATCTCTCTCCCTCTCTCTCTCTCTCCCCCTCTCTCCATCTCTCAGTCTCACCTTTCTGCCTCTTTGACCCTCTCTGTTTGTGTTTCTCACCCTCTCTTCCTCATCCCTGTGTTCCATGTGCATTTTCAATCTCATCACTGCTGTCTTTCTTTCTTTCTCCATCTCTTCCTCTCTCTCTCTCTCTCTTCTCCTCTCTCTCTCCATCTCTCAGTCTCACCTTTCTGCCTCTTTCACCCTCTTTCTGTTTCTCACCCTCTCTTCCTCATCCGTGTGTTCCATGTGCATTTTTAACACTCTATATTTGTCTCCATGAAATGCTATTAGCTACTGTGAGCTGGGTGGCTATGCTGTGCCCCCCCCCAACCAAACCCCACCCCCCCCCCTCCACACACCCCCCCTCCTGGCCAGGCTACCGGGGGATGGGGCTGCTGCACCAATCAGACTAATGCATTGTGATCGCCACGGCTACCGTAGCTGACACTTCCAATCACACACCTCACAGCTGGAGCGGGACAGAGCAGGAAGGCACGGACTGGAGTAGGTGGAATGGAATGGAGCTTTCAGGAGTGGAATGGAACCGGATGGAGCTCGTGGACTGGAATGGACTGAAATTGAATGAACTGGAGAGTTCTAAAATGGAATGAGATAGTTTGGAAGGGCATGAAGCGTTCTGGACTGGAATGAAATGGAAGAATCTGGAATGGCATGAAGGGATCTGGACTGGAATGAAACAGGCTGAAATGGAGAAAAATCTGGAATGGAATAGAAGGATCTGGAGTGGAACAGAAGACAACTGAGCTTCTGGACTGGAACTGAATACAAAATCAACCCAAACACACACACACACACACAAAGGACAGGAGTGTGTGTGTGTGTGGAGGACTAATGTGTTTGAAGTTGTGGATGGGCATAGACTGCACAATGTCCCTGAGTACACACACACACACACACAATAGACAGGAGTGTGTGTGTGTGTGCGTGCAGAGGACTAATGTGTTTGAAGCTGTGGAAGGGCACAAGCTGTACGATGTCCCAGAGCAGAGTACACACACACACACAATAGACAGGAGTGTGTGTGTGTGTGTGTGTGTGTGTGTGTGTGAAAAGCATGCGGACCACTACTAATGTGTTTGAAGTTGTGGAAGGTCACAAACTGGATGTCCCTGAGTACACACACACACACACATGCACACACACACACACAGACACACACTCCTGTCTATTGTGTTTAAAGTTGTGGAAGGGCACAAACTGCACAATGTCGCGCAGTACGGGCTCTCCTTTGGGCGAGTGTGTGTGTGTGTGTGTGTGTGTCGGTGTGTGTGTGTGTGTGTGTGTGTGTGTGTGTGTGTGTGCAGAGCACTACTAACATGCTTAAAGTTGTGGAAGGGCACAAACTGCACGCTGTCCCTCAGTACGGGCTCTCCTTTGTGTGTGTGTGTGTGTGTGTGTGTG
>CM059283.1:3103734-3108734 GCA_030347295.1 Setipinna tenuifilis | reverse complement strand
ACTTACGCATCTATATACGCACACACACACACACACACACACACAGATACACACAGACACACACTTACGCACCTATATATGCACACACACACACACACATGCATCCACACAGACACACACAGGAAACATATGCAGGTTGTAGTGTAGTGGTCTGGGTGTACTAGTCCAATAAGCAGTGTGCACAGAGAGTGCAAACTCTCAGAGTTAATTCCCCAGTGTTTAGCAAAAGTGTTAATTTAAGAGTGTAAGTGCAAGATTAAGAGTCGAAATTACACTGCAAAAAGTTGATTTAACTGTAAAGGAGTTAAATATGTAAGGGAGTAGTGTTAAATAAACGAACACTACAAAGATTGGGACAAAATAAACACTGGCGTAGTGTTAAAACGGACTCTCTCAGAGTTGATTTAGCAATATGGGATTTGCTGTGTGGAGTCTCACAGCCCTGTTAAACAGACAGCTCCCGCTCCCCACACACACACACACACACACGCACACACACACACACAGCTCTCGCTCCCCACATAGCTGCTACCGGCTCAAACAAACACACACATACACACATACACACACACACACACACACACACACACACACACACAGCTCTCGCTCCCCACATAGCTGCTACCGGCTCAAACAAACACACACATACACACATACACACACACACACACACACACACACACACACACACACACACACACACACACACACACACACAGCTCTCGCTGCCCACATAGCTGCTACCGGCTCAAACAAAGTTCAGGACGGGTTGAGGCTGTCTTTTACAATAACAGCTATGTGTAAGTGTGTGTGCGCATGTGTGTGTGTATGTCTTTTACAATAACAGCTATGTGTGTGTGTGTGTGTGTGTGTGTGTGTGTGTGTGTGTGTGTGTGTGTGTGTGTAAGTGTGTTTGTGTGTGTGTGTGTGCGTGTGTGTGTGTGTGTGCGCGCGTGTGTGTGTGCGCATGTGTGTGTGTATGTCTTTTACAATAACAGCTATGTGTGTGTGTGTGTGTGTCTTTTACAATAACAGCTATGTGTGTGTGTGAATCAGCCCCTAGGCTTCTATCTATATTGTATGTATAATATGTGTGTGTGTGTGTGTGTGTGTGTGTGTGTGTGTGTGTGTGTGTGTGTGTGTGTGTGCGTGTGTGTGTGCATGTGTGTGTGTCTGTGTGTGTGTGTGTGTGTGTGTGTGTGTGCTTGTCAGTTCAAAACCTGCAGCAGAATGTCTCAGCACACACACCCTAATGAGTGTGAAGAAAAGGAATATGGATTTGCTTTCAAATGTCTGACGAAATGTCAGAAAGCTTCAGGACCAAGGATAGCAACAAACAGAATACCCCCCCCCCCCCCCCCCCCAAGAACAAAGAGAATGAAAAAACACCTAAAACAGTAACCTCTTCACCCCCCCACGCCCCCCAAGCAACAGACAGAATAAATAAACACCTAACACAGTCACGTCTTCATCCCCCCCCTCCAGCAAAATAAACAAACACCTAACACAGTAACCCCGCCCGCCCACCCTCTTTTCTGCTGTTACTCTCACTTGTTATGCAAATTCATAGGAGAAGGTCATAGGTGAAGGTCATAGAAGGTCATAGGTGAAGGTCAAATGCAAAGGTGAAAAGAAAAGGTCACAGGTGAAGTTCAGAGGAAAAGGTCATACTGTAGGTGAAGGTCATAGGACAGTCAGAAGTAGACAGACAAAAGACAGCTGTAAAAGTAACGTCTAGGGACATTTCTGTCAGTCTATGCTGCTCCCTCAGCATACAGATAGCAGATAGCATAGAGACAAGGAGTCAGACATCCAGACAGGTAGCCAACCGACATCCAGACAGATGTGTGTCAGTATGTATTCTCATCACTAAATAATTTATCTACAAATGTTAAAGCAGACAGAGAAGGCAGCAGGCTGAGAGATAGATAGCAGATAGCATGAAGACAAACAGTCAGACATACAGACAGATAGACAACCGACATCCAGGCAGATGTGTGTCGTTATGTTTAGTTATGATGTACTAATATTAGAAAGTAGTTATTAGAAAGTGCTACCACAATCTCTTGAACATGTGTGCTTCACACCAACAAACAATGACAACAATATACGTGTTCCTCTACACCTCTGTTAGCTTATTATGTCCTCCTTTTGTAAATCTCTTTGGATAAAAGCGTCTGCTAAGTGTCATGTAATGTAAAGAAGAAGGTGAAGACTTTTTTAGACTTTTTTTTGCTCAATACCAACAACCTTTCGGTGCACTCCCAGACAGCAGCACAGACTCACAGACCCGCTTCCTCCAGTCTAATCTCTCCTTCCTGCTCTGGGGAATGAACCTGTCCACAGTATCTACCTGTCTTCAGTATCTACCTGTCTGCAGTATCTACCTGTCTGCAGTATCTACCTGATGTGGAGACGGCCGTCCACTATAAAGCGTCTGCCCGTCAACCACTCATCCACAAGAATGTCAGTGGCGAGACAAGGAGGGCCAGACAGTGTCTATGTGTGTGTGTCTATATATGTGTGTCTGCGTGCGTGTGTGTGTGTGTGTGTCTATTACCGTCATTCTGCCGAGATAAAACACCAGACACAGCTGTCAGCAGCATGGACAGCAACTGGCGGTGAAAACTTAACTACACACACCCTCACACACATGATCATGTGACACCTGAAACACACACAGTCATATCATCCAAACAAACACACACACACACACACACACACACACACACACACTCACAACTAGCGATGGAAAAGACGAAACATAACTACAGCAATCAAAATGTCTTCAGAAGTTGGACACCACTACATTTAGCTGCCACTACGTTTAGCTGCTCTCTAAAATAAATGCCCCGCAAATGTAAAATGTCTAATAAAATGTCCGCCATAATTAATTCACCACTGGACAGCGCCTGCCAAAACATCACAAAAACCGGTTGTGCATTCATCACTGTCTCCTCACACCAGCGAGTCTCAGAAATGACCCATCTAGTGAGATGCCAATGCTGGGACTGCCTGTGGACCTCTGGCACCAGTGGGTCTGCTCTTGGCCTGGACCGTCACTCTCATACGCCAGATCCAAACCAGACTGTGTCTGAGGACCATTTGGAACCAAAGAGACAGACGTCTGGTCTCTGCACCTGGAGCTGCTGGCAGAGCATGATGGCCATGATGACCAGGAGAGAGAAAGATATGATAATGTGTGTGTGTGTGCGTGTGTGAGAAAGACAGTGTGTGTGTGTGTGTGTGTGTGTGTGTGTGTGTGTGTGTGTGTGCAGAGCATGATGACCAGGAGAGAGAAAGAGCAAACTGGCAGAGCAGTTTGGCTCATCAGCTGGCAGACACACAATGCGTCTCTTTGGCTGAACTACTTTTATTCAGCTTCCGAGAGCAAGTGATGTTTCAAGCCTGCCTTTAGGTCCAGCATGTTCACATTACGGACGTTTGCATGGCAAACGTGTGTGTCAGTTGCCCTTTTTGCATCACACATTCAAGCCAATTACCTCTTATGTCAAATTAGTTTAAAGCTTTAGGAGTGAATTGGCTTGAATGTCTGATTTTAATGTTCACTGTGAACCCAGGGAGCACTGCAATTTCAAATTCTGTGTGTGCAACCTGTATGGTCTTTGACAGTAAAGCTGCCTTTGACTTTGACTTTGGGGAGTGAATTAACTTCAAAATGGATGTTAGAGCGACATAACTTTTTCCATCACGTATGCCGCACCAACTTCTAATGAGCATCACATCAATGTGCAGCAAATTATGTTTTTAATGGAGAAAGGACTGTAGTTTAGAACAGACAGCAGCTGAATGCAGCAGTACTGCATAAGTGGGTGTCACAGCGAGAAGCTTAGACCAGTGATATAAACAGGGAGAAACATTTATGTCGAATTATCTCTTGCAAATCCACCTTTGGCGACTGAATTAACTTAGCACGACAAAATGGACGTTACTCTTTTTCCATCACGTATGTTGTACCAACATCTACATTTTTAAGCAAATTAGGTTTTTAATGGGAAAAGGACTGTAGTTTGGAACAGACTGTGGTGGAACACAGCAGCATAAGCTGGTGTCACAGTGAGAAACGTCCTGCATAGACTAGTGATATGAACATTTATTGTGCTTAATTTTTAAGGAAATAATCTTTTTAATGGAAAAGGGACTGTAGTTCAGAACAGTAAAATGCAATAGTACTGCATAGACTAGTTTCACAGTGAGAAACATACTGCATAGACTAGTGACATAAACAGGGAGAAATGTACTGCATAAACTAGTTTAGCAGTAAGAAACATTTATGTCGGATTATCTTTCGCAAATCTACCTTTGGTGAGCTAATTAACTTAGCATGACAAAATGGACGTTAGAGTGAAGTCTTTTTCTACCACGTATGCGGCGCAAACATCTACATTTTTAAGCAAATGATGTTTTTAATGGAAACAGGACTGCAGTTTAGAACACAGCAGCAGTGAGAAACATACTGCATAGACTAGTGATATAAAGAGGGAGAAACGCACCTTGAAGTCAGGCGGTATCTGAGCACCGAAGCCAAACGCTGGAAACATCTTATCACTGCATGTGGACAGACAGAGAGAAAGAATGATAGAGAGAACGAGAGAGGAAGGGACAGAGAGGAAGAAAGGGAGAGAGATAAAGATAGAGAAAGAGACAGACATAGGGACAGATAAAGGGGGGGGGGTAGACAATGAGAGGTAAGACAAATAGCAGTTTCCACCAGAGATAAAATAACAATATTATACAATAGTATAGTAATACATTTTACTGCAACTTCCTAACGGGTCTACTTAGACTGCACAATGCTGTATAGCTGTGTGTGCGTATGCACATGTGTGTGTGTATGCATGTACAGTACGTGTGCATGTGTGCAAGTGTGTTTCTGTTGCTGCTATGAGGTACTTACTGGGCTAGCAAGTGGGTGAATGTGTGTGTGTGTGTGTTTGCTGACCTGTCGTAGTCCTGGCATATCTCCCCCACTGCCACCA
>CM059283.1:3091234-3093734 GCA_030347295.1 Setipinna tenuifilis | reverse complement strand
GGCCTTGTGTGTGACACGGAGAACATAACAACCAGCGACATAACAGCACACTCTTCAGCTGCACACACACACACACACACACACGTGCGCACATGTGCATGCACACACACTCTTGAGCTGCACATCACACACACAGTACACACAATGAGAGCTGGATCTCCATGAAGTCCAAATTACCCACACACACGTGCGCACATGCAGGCATGTGCATGCTCATGCACACACACACACACACAATGAGTCACAGTCAAAGTGATTTGTCTACATAAGAAATTTCCTTGAACTGGGTTTGCATAGATGTTTTTTCAGATCACATAATTACTTTTTACAACCCAACTGAAGGTCTCACATCAAACCAATGGAGGGAAATCACAAAGAGAGAACGGTTCACACACCAACACACACACACACACACACACACCCCAACACACACACACACACACACACACACAAACACACATCATATCACCAGTCCACAAGCATGGCTTGTATTTCTTTCAGAGATTACAGAAGGGATTAGTTTACAAAAGTGCTCGATTTCTGTATCTACGAACACCTTACACGGCAAACATAATTACGTCACCCCATACACACACATGTAAGCATGTATTTCATGCCTAAACTGTACACGATAACCCCTTTTTCCCCCAGCACAGCAAAGGGGAACTAAAAAGCTTTGAGCCGCGTGTTCCGAGGGGAAGATAATAAGGAGCGCACCACACCCACACCAACACCCACCTCAAACCACTGGCCATGGGACTGCATCTTGAGCACCACGCAGGGGTCCGGCTTGGACAGGGCGTCCCGGTCAGAGATGCCCTTGCAGGCCACACGCAGCTCCACCTTGGTCAGGCACGGCGTGTTGAACAGGTCCAAGGTAGTAGCCGCAGACTCATATATGTTACTCATGATGACTCAGAGTGGGAGCTATGGGGGGAGAGAGAGAGAGGGAGAGAGAGAGAAAGAGAGGGAGGAAGGGAGAGAGAGATAGAGAGGGAGGAAGGGAGAGAGAGAGAGGGGGAGGGAGAGAGAGAGAGAGAGGGGGAGGGAGAGAGAGAGAGGGGGGGGGGGGGGAGAGAGAGAGGGTCAGTTGAAGAGGTCCAGCGTAGTAGCAGCAGACTCGTATATGTTACTCATGATGGCGTAGAGTGGACACTATGGGAGAGAGATGGGGGGGGGGGAGAGGGAGAGAGATGGGGGGGGGGGAGAGGGAGGGAGAGAGGAAGAGAGAGAGAGAGGGAGAGAGAGAGAGGGAGAGAGAGAAAGAGAGTGTGGTCAGGCACGGCGTGTTGAAGAGGTCCAGCGTAGTAGCAGCAGATCCGTATATGTTACTCATGATGGCGTAGAGTGGACACTATGGGGGGGGGGGGGGGGGGGGGGGGGAGAGGGAGAAAGAGAGGGAGAAAGAGAGAGAGAGAGAGAGAGGGAGAGAGAGAGGGAGGTAGAAAGAGAAAGAGACTCATATATGTTACTCATGATGGCCTTAGAGTGGGAACTATGGGGGGGGGAGAGAGAGAGAGAGAGAGAGAGAGAGAGAGAGAGAGAGAAAGAGAGAGAGGGGCAGGGAGAGAAAGAGAGTGTGGTCAGGCACGGCGTGTTGAAGAGGTCCAGCGTAGTAGCCGCAGACTCGTATATGTTACTCATGATGACTCAGAGTGGACACTGGGGGGGGGGGGAGATAGAGAGAGAGAGAGATAGAGGGAGAGAGAGATAGAGGGAGAGAGAGAGAGAGAGAGAGAGGGAGAGAGAGATAGAGGGAGAGATAGAGAGAGAGAGAGATAGAGGGAGAGAGAGAGAGGTGGGGGGGGGATTCATATATGTTACTCATGATGGCTCGGAGTGGACACTATAGGGGGGGAAGAGAGAGAGAGAAAGAGAGAGACAGTGCAAAAGTGCAACATGTAATATGCAGACAATATGTCAGTATCTTTCTGTGTGTGTGTGTGTGGCAGTGGGGGCAGGGGTATGTTTGGTGTATAAGACAGAATGAGAAAGAGAGAAATTGGTGGACTCTTGTTGAATGTTTTATTTGGTGCTTGTTTTCCTCAACATTACCTCTAACACCACCTCTGAAGTGATTCAGCTTCCAGTTAAACACACACACTGACTCACTCGAGCACACTCAGTCACAAGCACAAGCACAATAAACACACACACACACGTTACAGCACAGAGCTTGTTTGCTGCTGATTGATGTTTGTGTGGGATATTCTGTGGCAAAGAGGCTTCCCTCCCACAGCTGTCACTGACTAACCCCAAACTAAGACAAACACACACACAAATAAACAAACACAAACAAACAAACACACAAACACACAAACAAACAAACAAACAAACAAGGGCGCTGGGGCTAATAAAATAGCTACTCGTGACTTCCAGCTCAACACGATTTCAAAGCGTAAAACTCAATCAAAGTGACGGCTCGGGACTTGAAACACAAAATTGCATCAGACAGCCACACTCCAGAACTGAGGGTTCACGGCAGGGGTCTTTTCTGTTC
>CM059283.1:3081234-3086234 GCA_030347295.1 Setipinna tenuifilis | reverse complement strand
AACGAACCATCAGAGCGAGTGTCTCGCCCCGGGCTTGTCTCTTTGTATTAAGCCGATGGCTTCGCTGTGTGGCGGGCTAATTGTCACGATACCATAGCTAAGATGAGGAGCCAGACTTCTCTCTAGACTGCCTTTGGGAAAACAATGAATGGTCAGATGGACCAGCGCACCCAGCGCTCTTTGTGAGACGGCTGGTGGTGAAGAATTTTAGCATCAGAGTCTCTCAATGAAGACCTTTGATTACACAGTGCTGCTTTGATCAGTCGAGCCTGACAGTATAGTTGTCCAGTCGGTCTGATAATCCGCCGTTAGCAGACGCTAATCAGTACATCGGCAGCCGTGGTGGTGACAGGACGCCTTGTGTCAGCTGAACAGCTCCAGTGTACACGCTGCTGCTTGCATCATGCTAGCCTGCCCCGCTAGCATTGTTCGCCTCTTGGCACACCTGAAACAAAGTTACATAAAGGCTTCCGCAGTCGGGGACGTGGATAGTGTAATGGTAAAATAAGGTCACAGTGTTTTCGATATTTTTTAACCCTCGTCTTTTTAAAACTGGAGGCATGGCGTGGTCGACTGTTATTGTTATGAAGCTTACCACTGTTAAAGCTCGTCTTTGTTTTTGTTGCTGTCCTGGGGCTGTTGTTGTCGTCGTTGTCCTGAAGTGTGTGACGCTTTTGTTGGTGTCAGATCATGTTCAGTGTTAACTAATTGATGTGTTTTTGTGTCTATTCTGTACATTATTGTGTATGTGCGCGTTTGCATGGATGTTCTATGGCAGGTGTATTATGCATCAGAATAACTTGACTACGTTGTGTGTGTGTGTGTGTGTTACAGGTGAGGTGGGTTCAGGTAAGACCACGTTGGTGGCCAAATTGCAAGGAGTTGAAGAATATATGCGGGGGCGTGGCTTAGAATATCTATACTTCAGCGTCCACGATGAAGACATCGACGGTAAGACATCTGATTGGTTAATGTAATGTAATGTGATGTTAATGTAATGTAATGTGATGTTAATGTCTTCTCCTTACATGAAACTGCGGCATTGACCTCATAAATGTCACTTCTAATGTAGTAATGGTCAGTCGCGTTTGTATGTGTGAGGTTATGCATTGTTCTGCTTATTATGGGATTGATTATAATTGTATTTATCTGATAAATAGTGGTCATCAGCAGCGCTCTGAATTTGTGCACCCTCATATTTTGTTTGAGGTTTTTTTTTGTATTTGTTGTTTTGTGTTTGGTTAGCTGCTGGAACAGAAGCCTTCTGTAGACAGAAGTGTTGTAAAATCCCTAAAATAGACGGATTAGAGGACTAGCCTAAATATGCAGCAATATTTGCAGACTCTCTCGTGTTGCACCTGTAAATGGCAGTATGGTCGCTACTGCTCTGAACACACTGTGTTGCCCCCGACTACCTCAGTAGGAGTGAGTTCAGCTGCTGGAACAGAAGCCTCCAGTAGACAGAGATGTTGTAAAATCCCTAAAATAGCTGGATTAGAAGACTAGCCTAAATATGCAGCAATATTTGCAGACTTGGTCGTGTTGCACCTGTAAACGGCAGCATGCTTGTTGGTGCTATGAACACACTGCGTTGCCCCCGACTACCTCAGTAGTAGTGAATTCAGCTGCTGGAACAGAAGCCTCCAGTAGATGGAAATGTTGTAAAATCCCTAAAATACCCGGATAATAGTCAGGACTAGCCTAAATATGCAGTAATATTTACAGACTGCACCTGTAAGCGGCAGTATGGTTGTTACTGCTCTGAACACACTGTTGCCCCCGACTACCTCACTAGGAGTGAGTCATAGCACGATGACCTCATGCGCCAGTTATAGGGCTTGTTTGAAGTGACAGCCTGGCTGGCTGAGTGGCTGGCTTAAAGCAGTGCATTCTGGACTTAAGATAGTGATGTTTTTGTATTGACAATCTCGTCTGAATGTCACTGAGCGCACATGTGTGGGTACGGTGTGGTATGGTGACAACCGTACATTGTTTGAAGGGACAGGCTGGCTGGCTGGCTGGCTGAGTGGCTGGCTTAAAGCAGTGCATTCTGGACTTGAGATATTGTCATTACAAAAATGTCACTATCGTCTGAACGTCACTGAGCCCCCATGGGGGTGGGTACAGTGTGGTACGGTGACAAGCAATGCATTCTAGACTTGAGATAGTGACTTTTTAGACAATCTTGTCCGAATGTCACTGAGCCCCCATGGGGGTGGGTACAGTGACAACTGGACGGGATTGTCCAAAAACATTGCTTAAAGCAGTGCATTCTGGACTTAAGATAGTGACGTTTTTGGACAATCCTGTCCGATTGTCACCGCACCACACCATACCCACACTTCTGTAGGCTCAGTGACATTCGGACGAGATTGTCTAAAAACGTCACTATCTCGTCTGAAGGGTGGGTATGGTGTGGTACAGTGACAATCGTGGTACGGGACTGTCCAAAAACTATTTCAAGTCCAGAATGCATTGCTTTAAGCCAGCCACTCGACTCAACCAGCCAGCCAGCCTGTCACTTCAAACAAGCCCATCTCACCTGCAGTCCTCAGTGGCTCAGTGCCATTCCTACACCACTACACTGGAGATGGAATAAACTTTACTGCTGTCTGTAAAGCAGGCTTGAGTTTGAGTAAGGCACCGTATAAATGTAGCATATTATTTATTATTATGCTCTACCTGAAGTACGTCTACTGGTTAAAGCTTTAGGATCACGGTTTGTCTTTTTGTCTGGAGTAATTATTTAATGCTCACGTAATGTGTAGTCTTAGCTGTCTTTGAAATCCTGGGGATAACTCTCTGTAAGCGTGAGTTTATTTATACTTTTACAATAGTATTATAGAAGTACAAAATTCACTCACGCTTACTGTTCTCCCCAGGATTTCAAACCCAGCTAAGATTACACATCACGTCATCATTGAATTGTAACAATACTGGAAGTGGCTCCATTTTTTCATCATGGACTATGCCCAGGTGACCTACTGTATTTCACAGTCCAGGCATTTCTCCTGTGTTATTTTGTTTTGTTTTTCTGGAGGGAATAACTCTTGAGTCTGTGTGTTTATCCCATATGCAGTACTGTACTGCTGTTGTTTTTCACAGCGCTGGAGAGCAAGGTGTGTGCCTGGTTCTCGTGTGTGTGTGTGTGTGTGTGTGTGTGTGTACTGCTGTTGTTCTTCACTATGGGCTGTTGTGCCCAGGTGTGTACCCTATGACCTCCAGTAGACAAACGTGTTGTAATGTCCCTAAAATAGACGGATTGATGGGGTCACAAGTCACAGCATTGCCCTTACTGACTGTACTGAGACTCAGACATCTGACTCCCTACCGAACCCCTTGCTCTGGCTGGCCTGGGCTGGGCTGGGCATAGGCATAGACATGGCCATGGGTCTGGAGCTGGGGCTTGGCCTCAAAGCCAATTAAGTTATGATGATTCTCTGGAGGGACTAACTCCTGAGTCCCTACCGAGCCCCTTGCTGGCCTGGGCTGGGCATGAGCATGGGTCTGGAGCTGGGTCTGGAGCTGGCCTCAAAGCCAATTAAGTTATGAGGACTCTCTGGAGGGAGTAACTCCTGAGTCTGTGCATTTATCCCATATACAGTACTGTACTGCTGTTGTTTTAACACTATGGGCTGTTGTGCCCAGGTGTGCACTCTATGATCTTGAAGGGGGCATGGGTCACGACATTGCCCTTACTGACTGACTGTACTGAGACTCAGACGCCTGGCTCCCTACCGAGCCCCTTGCTCTGGCTGGGCATGGCCGTGGACATAGGTCTGCGTCTGGGTCTGGCCTCAAAGCTGATTAAGTTATGATGATTAGCAAACTCGTTAGTGATTAAGGGCTTACTTTGATGTGGCCCAGTGCCCCCGCTCCCTCCCTCTCTCGCCCGCTCGCCCGCTCCCTCGCTCCCTCTCTCTGTGTGTCCGTGCTTAATTATGGAGGAGAGGCGTGCTAATGTCAGTAATGATGCGGGCGAGGCAGGATGGGGAAGGTGTGTGCCTGGTTCTCAGGTTATGTGTGTGTGTGTGTCTGTGTGTGTGTTGGTGTGTGTGTATCCATGTCTTTGAGTGCATGCTTGTGTGTGAAAGTGTATAATTGTCCGTATGTGTTTGTCCATGTCTTAAGTGTGTGTGTGTGTGTGTGTGTGCAGGCCCTGGTCACCTTACCTTAGTAGAGTCGTTGCTGTGGTGGGATTATCATTTGAGCATTTTTGACTTGTATGTATGTGACCATATTGACAAGTATTTTTCTATGTGTGTGTGTATGTGCATGCATATATTGTCTGGCTTGCATATCACGTTTTGTTTGTGTGTAATTTTCTTGTGCGTGACTGATTGTCCATGTCTTTGCGTGCATGCTTGTGTGTGTGATATTTATATTTGTGTGTGTGTGTGTGTTTGTGTTTAGACCATGCACGCTGCAACCCCTGGGTGCTGGACAAAGACCTGTACCACAAGGAGCTCTAACATGTGTGTGTGTTTGTTTGTGTTGTCAGACCAGGCACACTGTAACATTGTAACGTGTGTGTGTGTGTGTGTGTGTGTGTGTGTGTGTGTGTGTGTGTGTTTAGATCACGTGCGTTGTAACGCCTGGGTGCTGGAAGGAGACCTGTACCATAAGGGTCTCTAACGTGTGTGTGTTTAGACCATGTGTTCTTGTGTGTGTGTGTTTAGACCATGCGCGCTGTAATGCCTGGGTGTTGGATGGAGACCTGTACCATAAGGGGCTCTAACGTGTGTGTGTGTGTGTGTGTGTGTGTGTGTGTGTGTGTGTGTGTGTGTGTGTGTTGTCCTCCTCAGACCATGCACGCTGTAATGCCTGGGTGTTGGATGGAGACCTGTACCACAAGGGGCTGCAGAAGTTTGTGCTGTCGGCGGAGAGTCTTCCCCACTCGGTGGCCCTGCTGGTCCTGGACCTGTCCCGGCCCTGGCTCGCCCTGGACTCGCTCCACAAGTGGGCCAGCGTGCTACGGGAACACATCGACAAGCTCCACG
>CM059283.1:3063734-3066234 GCA_030347295.1 Setipinna tenuifilis | reverse complement strand
TAAGAGGTTCCAAGGGCCTCACAGCCTTTAAACTACAGTGGCAGAGTTCGGAATAGCCTCTAATTACACACACACACACACACACCCAGGGGCCATTTAAGGCCACTTAAGTTTTGTTTCCACTAAGCAGTACGGTACAGTTCAGTTCAGGACCTAACGGTTTGGTACAGAACGTTTTTGTGCGGTTCGGTACGGATTGTGTTTCCATTGCCAAAGGTAGAGTAGAGTCGTCGTCAGGTAGAGTCGTCGCGTGTGTGATATCACCTCGAAAAGTCAGCTGAGACGACAAGACAGCTGTCTGACGCCATTTAGTTAGAAACAATGGAGGAGTTAATTGCGTTCTTCATACTAGTGTGGCTGTTTATAACAGCGAGAAGGCAGACTTTGTTTACAGAGAGACTGCAGGTCGCTAAAGCAAAAACGGAAAGAAAAAAACTAGGGCTGGGCAAACATAAAAATTCTTAATCGCATTAACTCAATGACATTCTGTGATTAATCGTGATTAATCGCATAGCGCGCGAAACCCAAAAATGGTATATAAAATACAAAAATGAATTCAAAAGCTGTTTCAAACAAAGTTTTATTTAAAAATGTAACTAAATGAACGTTGCATATATTAGAAAATGTAAAATTCAACTGAAACACTCTAATGACATCAAATAAAACCACTGGCATATCAAAATGAGAAACTGTAAAAAATAAATAACAACAGAAAACGGTACCCAGTACACAAAAGGTCTTTTGTCAAATAAATCCAAGTTCATTTCCTTTTCAAAATAATTGTGTCAAAAATGTCAACTGAAAGAAGCAAATCAAATATAAAACTCAGATATAGCACTACTGCCAGGTCATTATTGTCAACTTTTCCTTTTCTTTCATTTATTGTTCTGAATTCTCTGCAAGAAAACTAGTTACAGGATTGTGAAGTAAATCTAAAACAAAGAGCTAAGTTAATAATCCAAAACTGAAATGCATCACAGCTCACAGGTCATTAAGGTTATCCTGTTTGATAGGCCTATAAAATGAGAATGTCAAAAAGAAAAAAAAACAGCCAGTACATATCCTACACTAACCAGAACATTGAGCTTTTTGTCAATTCCTACAGACAAACTGACACTTGTCAATTCAAACTTTTACTTCTGTGCACGAAGCCAGTTGCTAAGGCATACAAGATTATTCACATTTTCAGATGACAAGGACGCTCTTTTCTTCTGAACAATGTGACCAGCAAGAGAAAACAACCGTTCACAGGGAACAGATGTTGAGGGTGTGCCCAAATACTTCCTTGCATGGGGGGCTAGCAGGCTGTGTGAGTGTCCATGTTTGGACCACCACTCTAATGGACAGGAATCCGAACTAATGGTGGGCTCTGCTCTGTATCGATGGACACAGGTCTCAATTGTGTCATCTTCTTTTTCAGAATCAGACTCAGATGAGTCAGCCAGTAGGGTTAACCTTTTCGTTGGTGGCTCTGGTTCTTCCACAGGTTGCTCTGCACCAGCTCCCTCTTCTCTGAGTAACCTTGTGATTGAGGCCCACACCTCATTCCTCTCTCCTTTAGGCACACATTTGAGATCCTTGAAACGAGGATCCAATGCAGTAGCTATCTTCAGATATGCCATGTTGGCATTTCCTCTGCGTGTCTCCAGGTCCTTCCTGAATGTAGCCTTGAACTGTGTGACATAGGCAGGGTCCTCATCCGAACTCCTCATCCGATTGCCTCGACTAGCCTTTTCCCTTTCTGTTGATCTACCCTTCCTCCATATGCGAGAGTAGTTTGACGAAACCTTGGCGCCTCGAATGATTGCTCAGCTTCGACGGCGTGTATAGCCTTAAGGTGGTATCTTAGGCTTGTGTAGCTTCGATGATAAGCAAATTCTGCTTGACAATGGTTGCACACAACTGTGGTTTTGTCCAGTAGCCCATCTTGTGACACTTTATAGCGAAAATGTCCATTCAAAAGTTCGCCTTTCTGCATATTTATCATTTGTTATCCATTGTAAACATACCGTTCTCCCGTGTTTCCTTTCCTGTTTGAACTCGACTACCAGGGAGAGCAGCGACCAATGAGTGGCCGCGACGATCCCGACTTACGCTTTCAAAATAAAAGTACGAACACCAGTCATAAAAAATATTTAAAAAAAAATAAAAAATGCTGCGTTAAGCGTTAACAAAATTGTCGGGCTATACTGACCTCAATAGTTAACGCACCGTTACCGCGTTAACGTTGCCCAGCCCTAAAAAAAACAGAAGGTTTTGGAAACATTAAGGGCGTGTCTCTAAACCGTACCACAAACTGGTACCCCAATACAAGGGTGCCAGAAAATGGTACGGTTCGGTACGGTTCTTTAGGTATGCTTCAAAAATTCTTACCATGGAGACACAAACAATTGCGAACCGAACTGTACTGTATGCTTGGTGAAAACGGGGCTTTACAGAACAGTAATACTAATTACTGGCCCCATTATTGTATTGAGTCTACAAACTTTACAAACATGCA
>CM059283.1:3026234-3053734 GCA_030347295.1 Setipinna tenuifilis | reverse complement strand
GCTTCTATGACTAGTTACATTATAGATTTTCACAGAAGGTATCAGAACTGTACATGAACACGTGGAATAATGTACTTAACAAAAAGTGTGAAATACCTCTAAATAAACCAGCCCCTCGTACTTCACTTCGTTTTGTACAGGCTATTTTGTAAAATCAATATTGTTTTGTGCAGCACATAAAATACAGACAGTCGCCTATTTTTCTTTCTGTCTTGTCTTCTTTCTTTTAAAGTGAATTTAAATCTCACGGCTTTGCTGGCTGGCGTATGGACATCATAAGCAAATGACCAGAAGTCTGGACATAATGGCAGGCTAAGCTGTGCCCCTGACAAGGGCTGGTGTGTGTGATCTGTACTCAGACAACCGAGCGTAAGTGTGTGTGTGTGTGTGTGTGTGTGTGTGTGTGTGTGTGCGTGTGTGTGTGTGTGTGTATGTGTGTGTGGTCTGACAAGGGCTGATATGTGTGATCTGTACTCAGACAACCGAGCTAGAGGCTAGAGGGAGACTTTACTGCATTGATATAGTAACAATAATCCCATAAACGAATGAACTTTCTCGGCACTTCCAAGCTGCAACAAATGCTGTCTTGTGTTTTTTCTGCTGTTGAGCTACATCTTGTATGAACTGTTCTATACAAATACAGTATATTATTATTATTGTTATTATTATTACTATTATGATAAGCAGAAAACAACAGGTGCCACCACCACCACCCACCCAGGTCGTACTAAACTCAGCCGAGCGTCCAGTGTCTACAAGCGGGCCTCTCTGAAGTGCACTTGCGCACTCACTCAAAGCAAACGAACATGTTCTATCCTCGCCTAGCAACCGGCCGCTCGGTGCGCCTAATGGCCCTTCACAATGGACCATTCTGTCCCCCCGAATTCCAGAGCTCACTCCAAGCCAAGATAACAGGCACCACTTACGTCCCTGTGTGCACGCTGGCAAAGAGTTACTCGCTTACTATGACAACTCTTATTACTTCAAAGATGTTGAAACGCCTAAAACAACAAACACTTTTGTTGTTTTATCCAGCTCCCATATTCCGGACTTATGGACCACGTCAATTAAGGTGTAGGATATTTTAAAATAAACAACAGACAGAATAACGTTAAAAATAGTAGTTTGGTCAGTAAATGACACAGTCACTAAGCTGTGTTGTGATTGTGGTTGAGCATAAAGGTAGTCTACCTACCACCTCAGCGCAGACCAGGACTCCGGATGCGCTCCGGATGAACTGCTTGTTGCAGGAGATGGCTGACGAGGATAAATGGTCGAACTCCAGGTACGGGTTGCTGCTCGTGTTGATCACGGCTCGAGAGCCCCCGCTTTCCTCCATTTCGCACGGTCGCGAGCTAGACTGGCCCTTGGTTGCTGGAACAGCCTACGTCACGACAGGACACTTTGCTCCACGCGGGTCTGAAAACTGACGAAAACTTCATCTGAAACGGAAGCACAGCTAGAAAACACACTAGACTTTTTTTTCTTTCTTTCTTAAGTTGGAGATTAATCCGAATAGTTTAAAACAATAAGCATCCAGAGCTGCATCGCTTCTAGTTTCCTCAAACCGACCAGTGGTTTTCAGGACACACACACACACACACACAATCACACACTCTCCACCCCCGTGCTTGTGCAGGTGTAGTCGGTATCGCAGATAGTACTCGCTTGAACTGATTGCTAACACCACAATGACACATAAGAGCCTGATCCTTATCTAAACCAAACCAGAGGCAGACAAAAAAGAATATATTAATATCGCACTGTGTTTGTAAACAGGGATTGTCCGGTTGACTTGGTAGTGAAAGATCAAATTCTGAGAATTTCCCGGCAGGTCATAGCATGGAAATGTTAACTATACAAACAGACTCTGGGATGACACATAGTTTAACTTACAGTAAAGTAGGTATAGTTGTACGTCACTGTTATGGGGTGTAATTGTGTATTTCATCTGCTAAATGCAAATGCTACCATAGTCTTTGTAAAACTTATACAAGGATACAAGGATGTTTTTTGTCACCTGCATAGACATACTGGGTAGAGTAGGACATGCAGTGAAACTGGTGAACATGCAGTGAAACTGTCACTGTCCTTATTGCCCTCCTATAGCCATTGTCCATTGCCATCCTATACAGGGATACAGGGATGGTTTATTGTCACATGCGTAGACATACTGTAGAGTAGGACATGCTGTGACATTAGTGATTGCTTGTCTAAAACTGTGCATGGGGAGGGGGGAGTAAAGTGCATAGAATATAGTTTGAGGATGGCTACCTGATGAAGGGAGGTAGAATGGGTGGTGGGGGGAAGGGGTGGGGGGTGTAAAGTGCATAAAGTGCAGTGGGGTTGGGAGGGAGGATTGGCTTTGGTGGCTGGAGATGGGCCGTGTGTGTGGGAGGGGAGGAGTGCTGAGGTGGGGATGGTGTGGAAGAAAATGTTGAACATGTATGCATGCATGAAAGTTTAAAATATACAAGCATATAACCATATGAAGAAAATAAGATATAGAAAAAGGGTGCTGGTGAGAGGCCTGTGAATCGGGGAGCGAACTGCAGATGACCCAGAGCAGCCGTAGGGAGGCCCAGAACAAAGCACAAGTTACAAGCCTTAGCTAATATACAACCCGGAAACACGAGCCAGAGAGACGCAACACAACGCCATTGTACGTGTTAATGTGAAAAAGCTCGTGATGTGAAGGGCAGTTAAGTAAGTTGAAGAGGTCTGCTCTGTCCTAGCAATGTTAGGAAATCGTAAATGGAAAAGGCCTGCTTTGTCATAGCAATATTAGGAAAACGTAAATGGAAAAGGCCTGCTTTGTTACAGCAATATTAGGAAAATGTAAATAGAGAAGGCCTGCTTTGTCATAGCAAAACTGGGGAAATGTAAACCTCGTGATGTATAAACAATAGGTATAGCCTTTCTTAAAAAACAGGAAAGCATGGGACTTTCCACCATTATGACTTCATGCAAAGAACCACCATTATGAATTAAAGAATGTGACTAAGACAAAAAGTTAATGCGCCCATGGGGCAAACCAGAGATAAGGCTGAGAGAGGAGGGGCCCCCCGCCAGGCAGCATAAATACAGGAGGCAGAGTGAGGTGCAAGTCAGATCATCTTCGGATCTCAGAGGCAGCACTTGGGTCTTCTGCAGAACAACCCGTTGGACATCGATTCACTCGCCAGCTCCCCAGCGCAGCAGTCTTGGAAGGCAAGCAAGCTGTTGGCTCCGAGTGGTGTTGTGAATAAAGGCTCTCCAGTCATCTGCAACTTCTCGTCTCAACTGGTCTCTTTACTAAAGACGTTAGAGTGCTATTGTGTTAGAGAACAACCCGACTTCGGCAAGAACTTTTTCCACGACAATGGGGACAGTGCTACTATCTGAAACCCTACCCATCATCTTATAGTATCTCTGGCTCAGTGGTTTGCTTATATCTTTCTGTTTTAAATATCAGATGTATGATTTCTTACAGATAATACAATTAACTCCTTCATCTCTGCTGAGAGCCCACAGTCACCACAAAACTGCAGTGAGGAACACAAGACTTATTTACACTAAACAAATTCACTTTGTGTTCCTCTACACCTCTGTTTGCTTATTATGTCCTCCTTTTGTAAGTCGCTTTTAATAAAAGTGTCTGCTAAGTGTAATGTCATGTAATGTAAAAAACAAAATAAAAATGGACTCGTTCGCCATTGCTGGGATTGCAAAGGTCATTGCAGCTACTGATGGAACACACATTAGGATTTAAGCCCCATCTATTCAAGAACAACTTTATAGCAAAAGGAGGAAGGGGCTACTATAGCATATGTGGCACATAGTACATATTGTGTGGCACATAGTACATTTTAATATTTATTATAGAGGTGCCACAGTGTTTCTTTAATATTTATTATAGAGGTGCCACAGTGTTTCTTTGTATTGACAGACACCCCCATTTAATTTAATTCTAGCTCATTTTAAAAAGTGTTCTATTTGAGGGTAGAACGCACGAGGCCTTCAATAGATATATAAGCTGTGGGTTTGCGCTGATTTTCAGTTATCTCACCATACGGAGTAAAATATCAGCCTACTCATAAACATTGTATATTTATTCTTTCAGAATTTTTACTTTTAAAATATGTCACCATTGAAGTCCCTTTGCATATGTGTAACATATACATGTTAAGTGCTTAGCTCAAGTGTTTAGCTTAAATGCTAAGATTTTTGCTTGCTCTATATGGATATATAATTTAAGATGCCACAATACACCTGAACTTGAACTCAAACCACCACCATCATTTGTGTCCATGTGTGCCATATTTCTGAGAAGTTTTTATCAGACCACATGGTATAGCCAATGTACCCTTTACTATATCAGAGAAATTTTGTAACAAAATAAAAAAAACATTTCAAAAACAGTAAAGCTGTTTTTTGCCCCACAGCCTAAACAGGTCAGGGTACAATGATGGTTCAGCAAAGATTAAGCTGTAGGACAGCAGTGAACAATATTTATTTGTACTGTTCATTGACAAGTCTGAGAGTTGAATTAAGTTCCTTTTAGAAGTCCGTCGTTTGAATTAAATTCTAAGTTATTTTCAGTTTGCTCTTCCGGATCTTCTCCAGAAAAAGAATCTGGAGCGTCTGTTTTCTCCTCTCTCCTCTCTGGCCTGCTTCTTGGCCAGTTTTTCTGCCTCCTTCTTCTCCTTCGCCTCTCTGTGTTCCTTCTCTTTTTGTTCTGCCTTCTGCGCTCTTTCGAGTTGTTTTCTCATCTGTTTCTCGATTTTGATTTTCTGCTTTAATTCAGCGGCCTTGATTTTCTCCTCCTTCTTCTGGAAGTCAGCCATCAAGGACTTCCTCTTCTTTGCGAACTCGGCGGCAATCTCTGCCTCCAGCTTGTGGTTTTCCAAAACCTGCTTCTCAATTTCTTTCTTGTTGCAGAAAGTCTGAAAAATATACAGTAAGTAGTTTAAGGTCTAATATTAGATAACATTATTAGTGGGACATTATTAGTCAAGGTTTAATTGAAATGTTGCCAGACAGCAGGGCAAGTGTGTGTGTGTGTTGAGGTACCTGGATGTCATCGTTCAGGGTGGGCTTGTTGGCCTGGAGTTTCCTCCATCCCTCCCTCAGCATCCAGGTGGTGAAGACCACGGGGGCTTTCACGGCCATGCCGTCCTGGGTAGACCGCTCAGGTGCCTGAGGAGATTTAAAAACATACCACATTATCTCAGTGTTCCCCTGTGTTCTACCTCTGCCCTTCATCAGGTAGCCATCCCCAAACTGCTTTCAATGCACTTTACTTTACTCCCCCCTCCCCATGCAGTTTTAGACTAACAATCACCAGTTTCACTGCATGTCCTACTCTACCCAATATGTCTATAAACCATCTTTGTGTCCTTGTCCTTGTATTATGTTGATGGTCACAGTCACACACTACATTGTCTGTGTTCCTCTATATTGTGTCGATGGTCCTCAGAGGACCAGCAGCAACACAAGCACTTGTGTAGTCAGTAGTGACACTTACCAGCATCCATTTCTGGGCCTGGTCCTTCAGCTCAATCAGCACCCTCTGCTTCAGGGCAGCTGTGGCCAGCACCATGGATAGGGTGCTGCTCTCCTTCTCCCTGTTGACATGTTCCCACTTGGTGGCGTCCCTGATGATCCTCTCCTTCTCCCTGGCCATCATCCTCTCATAGTCCTCCTCCTGCTTCTGCTCCAGGAGGAAGAGCGTCCTCTTGCTCTCCTTTTCCAGAGCGAAGCACATCACTCGCTCCTTCTCCTTCTGCTCCATGATGGTCTTTACCTGGTTTGCCATCTCAGAGAGAGAGTCGTTAATCTTCTGGCGCTCTGCCAGTCGGGCAGCCTCAGCCGCTGCCGCCAGCATCGCTCTCTCCTTCATCCTTTCCTCCTCGCGCGCCTCCCTGGAGGCCTCCAGCGCTTGGATGTCCCCCACAAGCTGTGCTGCCACCGCCTTCATGGCCGCCTGGTTGGCCTGCGCCTCCTCGGCCAGGTCATCAAACACCATCTGGAGCTTCTCCAGAACGGTCCTGTCCAGCCTTGCTGTTAGATGTACCGGGAGACGGTCCATTGTTTACCTTACAAACGCTCTCACTCTCAGCCCTGATAAAATTGCGCAGGTAATCGTTCTCATACAGTCGCTTAGTCGTGCTCAGAATAAATGATACTGATATGTGTACTGTCCGCCTTTTTACACCCACCTGTGGAATGGAACGCTTACGTCACAATACTATCACTACGCATTCTGGCATTATTTTCCCTCTCGAATGTATGCTGCGTCCTAGCCGTTATTTACAACACTTTTTTACCCTATTTCAAAGCGACGTAGCCTACAATGCATAATACAAAACAACACATTGTAGTTCAAGTTTAATTTATTTATAAAGCACATTTTGTACAGCAGTAGCTGACCGAAGTGCATAAATGGAATAAAGTAAAAATAAATAAATACCCCAAATAAATAAAAAATAATAATTAAAAGTAAAAATAAAAGATTAATAAGAAAAAATGATCGAGTGTTTAAAATTAATTATTATAGGGCAAAGACAAAACGTAGTCTACGTTTAGCAGTTGTGCTACATTTTATATATTCAGGAAGGTAATTCCAAAGCCGAGGACCAACAGAAAAAGCTCGATCAAAAAATATCTACCTCATTCCAAAGGAAATGACAGGTAATTCATCAACTAACTACGAACCAAAAAGATTCATCTATAGGCTACATGTCTTAAATCTCTGAAGTAAAAAGTACCATCTTGTGGTCACAAAGTTGTACATCTCATTAACGTCCCTACAGAACAAGCCAAGTTTACAGGTGTTGTATACAAGAAAACATAAAACGATCCTGATATGTCATCAGAGGTTTAGGAAAACCTTAAATATTGATTTCTATGATACTGCCAGATTAGACTTGCATTTTAAACGATTTTGTGGGTTTGGTTTGTGCCCCTTGCTTGTCGAGAGGGAGCAACACTTCACAGCGCTGTGTGCTTTATAGCTGCACCGCTAGGGGGAGGCATACCTCAATAATACTCGCTGTAGGGTGACAAGAGTGACATCCTCAACCCCGGACAAGGGACGGTCTGGTTTGCAGGCTCCAGGACAGGGGAGTATCGTAAGAAGGCTACCAACTATTGTACACAGAGACAGTAAAAAAAATCGAGTACAAGATGTTGTTGTATGTATGTCGTTTTTATTTGATGGATTTCAACAATACACAAAATCAGGCCGTCATGTAGTCTTTTTTCTGTAAAGTGATGAAGTTGGTGAAATGTCACTTTGGCTAGCAAAGGAGTTCACTCTCGGGGCAGAGCGGGTCAAAAGCATGGTCAAAAGGCGTGGCAAGACAGAGTAGGTGACCTCCCCCCACATCCAGAACCAGGAAACCCCCACACACATGTACTACTTGGGCCGTCCTCGTCTTTCCAGGAGCTGAGCTTCAGAAGTTTGCTAATAGCTTGTGATCCTTCGAAGGAATTTGGATTTTTCGCGCCCATTCTCTTCTGTGCCGTTTTTCGTTGGGTATGAACTGTTTAGTCGTATTCTTAAAAACTTTTCTTTTGCTTTTTGTTGGTGTTTGTTGGTGTTGACACGAAGCTAGTTTGTGGTTAACGTTAATCACGTTTGGTCCTCGTCACTCCAGCAACGCCTGAGTAGCTTCATTGGGAACTCACCTAACGTTATTTTTTTAAATCTCAGGTCGCCTTGACCGTTATACATTTCTGCTCCTCGTTGGATGTGACCACTTTGCTGGTGTGTTTGTGTGTGAAGCACAACAACTTGATGACTTCTGTGGAAAGATACCCTCGGCGATGTCTCCTCTGTCCTCGGAGAACTTCGCAGGAGTGGACAGTCGTTTGGGGAGCTGCGGAACTTGTGCGGTTTCTCTAAGCTCCGAGACAAGCCCGCTGTTGTTGCCATGCCTTCACTCCGTGTGTAGAAGTTGCCTGCCTCCGCCAAATCATGGAGTTTCTGGTAGGTTTGACACAGGCACTTGTATACGGTCATTGGTTTGACAGCATGGTGGTTATCGTTCTGGAGGTCTGAAGTTCTGTCTAAAGAGTTTTGTATGTACCCTGACAATGTTGTTATTAGCCTAAGTTAGCATCTCACAGTGCCATTCTGAATGGTTCTGTTCATTTATTGTTCTCTGTAGTATGTTTACGGAAGTGTCTGGCTGTTATCATAACAAAGAAACAGAAAGACAACTGTTACCTCGACACAGAGAGTAACGGATGTGTATTCACAGTGTAAACTCTTATTGGCTATGCCGTGTGTGTGTGTATCCGCAGTGTGTCCCGTCTGTGCGATGTTGTATTCGCCTGATGATGTCACGCCCAACCCCCTGTTTCACGCCGAATCACCAATGTCACCCTCACAGAAAGTAAGTCAGTCACATCACGATTCATGAGTCTGTTTTTAATAGGGACTACATGTCAACAAAACCGGAACTGAATGTAATCTAATGCTTAATAGCAGTGTTGTTGTTGTTGTTGTAGTAATAAATAATAATAATAATACAGATGCTAAGTAGCTAGCAGTGTTATGCACCACCAAGCAGGCCTGCCTAGAGAGATGGCTTGGCCCCTGAAAAGATCCAGTTACAGGGGGCCCCTCCCCCCAGTTCAACTGAGTGGGCCCCACCTGGCAGCAGGGCCCTGGAAAGCTTTTAATGTTTACCCCACCCCCCATCCCCCCCTTACTGGTGGCTCTGCCATTGTTGCTAGTTGTTTACACATGGGTCTTATAGCTTGGTACTGTAAACAGACACCCGGGTGTTCCTAGTCTAAAATGCTATTTACACCCAGGTGTTCCTAGTGTAGAATGCTGTTTGCACCCAGGTGTTCCTACTCAAAAATGCTATTTACACCCAGGTGTTCCTAGTGAAAAATGCTATTTAGACCCAGGTGTTCCCAGTCTAAAGGGCTGTTTACACCCAGGTGTTCCTAGTCAAAAATGCTATTTATACCCAGGTGTTCAGAGTCAAAAATGCTATTTATACCCAGGTGTTCCGAGTCAAAAATGCTGTTTAGACCCAGGGTGTATACAGCGTATGAACAGGCACACAGGTGTGTGGGTGTATACAGCATGTGTGTGGACAGGCATGCAGGTCTTCCTAGTCAAAAGTGCTGATTACACCCACACATGCATTACATACAGTATGTGCAGTAGAACTGAGGCCTGTACTGAGGCCTGAGAACTGTATGGGGCAGTACCTCTTCCACGCAAAGCCTGGGGCACACACACACACACACACACACACACACACACACACAGCTGGTTAAGCTCACAGGCGGCATATGTTTCTATACGTGGATGATGCACACCTGGTACTGTATATATATATATACATATACATATATATATATGTGTGTACTTTTTTTTTTCTGGAGGGCTGATGTGTGGAGTGTGTTTTGTGCCTGTCTGTAGTGTGTTAATAAAAGTGTGTGTGTGTGTGTTTCTCCCTGTAGTGTGGTGCGTGTGACTGCCCTACGGTGGAGGGCTGCTGTGTTGAGTGTGGGGAGGCGCTGTGTGTCAGTGGTGTGTTAATAAAAGTGTGTGTGTGTGTGTGTGTGTTTCTCCCTGTAGTGTGGGGCGTGTGACTGCCGTGTGTGTGTGTGTTTCTCCCTGTAGTGTGGGGCGTGTGACTTCCCTACCGTGGAGGGCTGCTGTGTCAGTAGTGTGTTAATAAAAGTGTGTGTGTGTGTTTCTCCCTGTAGTGTGGGGTGTGTGACTGCCCTACGGTGGAGGGATGCTGTGTTGAGTGTGGAGAGGCGCTGTGTGTCAAGTGTTAATAAAAGTGTGTGTGTGTGTGTGTGTGTGTGTGTGTGTGTGTTTCTCCCTGTAGTGTGGGGCGTGTGACTGTCCTACGGTGGAGGGCTGCTGTGTGGAGTGTGGGGAGGCGCTGTGTGTCAAGTGTTAATAAAAGTGTGTGTGTGTGTCCCTGTAGTGTGGGGCGTGTGACTGTCCAACGGTGGAGGGATGCTGTGTTGAGTGTGTGTTCTGCCTGTCTGTAGTGTGTTAATAAAAGTGTGTGTGTGTGTGTGTGTGTTTCTCCCTGTAGTGTGGGGCCTGTGACTGTCCTACGGTGGAGGGGTGCTGTGTGGAGTGTGTGTTGTGTCTCTCTGTAGTGTGTTAATAAAAGTGTGTGTGCGTGTGTGTGTGTGCGTGCGTGTGTGTGTGTGTGTGTTTCTCCCTGCAGTGTGGTGCCTGTGACTGTCCTACGGTGGAGGGCTGCTGTGTGGAGTGTGGGGAGGCGCTGTGTGTCGAGTGTGTGTCCGCGCACAGGAGGGTACGCTTGACCCGAGACCACACCATACACACCCAGATAACGTCCTCAGGTAAACACAAACACACACACACTCACACTCACACACACACACACACACACACACACACTGTGCCATTTCATTGTGTTTTGTACACAGTGACAATAAAGGCATCTTGTCCTGTCCCCTCTCTCTCTCTCTCTCTCTCTCTCTCTCTCTCTCTCTCTTTCTTTTTTCCATCCACTCACTCTTGCAATCCATTTTACACCAAGCCATCGTCACTTTTTGTCACAGTAGCAAAATGCACAACCCAGAGGTGGCTACCTCTCTCACCTACCAAGTTAGCAATGTCTTCAGCTTAAATGTTGATGATATTTATTGATTGGCTATCAAGCTTTCTTATTCTCTCTAAGCCACACTAATGATGGTGTGATGTTTTTTGTCATTCCAATCTGATCTGTAGCTCGAATAGGACATAAGAAAGTTGGGACATAAGACAATTCTGCTTCCAGCCTGTAGGGTGACCGAAGAGGAAAAAATACTTTAGTTTTAAAAAAAAGAATGTTCCCAAAATCATTTTAGTGTGTGTGTGTGTGTGCGAGAGAGAGAGAGGTTGTGTGTGGTGTTTGTGTGTGTGATAATGGGTTGTTGTGTGTGCCCCAGGCTTTGCGTGGAAGAGGTACTGCCCCATACACAATCATCCAAGAGACTGTGTGTGTGTGTGTGTGTGTGTGTGTGTGTGTGTGTGTGTGTGTGTCTGTGTGTGTGTGCGTGTGTGTGTGTGTGCGTGCGTGCGTGCGTGCGTGCGTGCGTGCGTGCGTGCGTGCGTGCGTGTGTGTGTGTGTGTGTGCCCCAGGCTTTGCGTGGAAGAGGTACTGCCCCATACACAAGGACGAGCCCTACAAGCTGTTCTGCCTCACCTGTGCCCAGCTCACCTGTCGGGACTGCCAGCTGATGCTCCACCGCAACCACAGGTGAGCGCCCGCCTCTAGAACAGCCCTGATTGGTTAACACACCGCAACCACAGGTGAGCGCCCGCCTCTAGAACAGTCCTGATTGGTTAACACACCGCAACCACAGGTGAGCGCCCGCCTCTAGAACAGTTCTGATTGGTTAACACACGGCAACCACAGGTGAGCGCCCGCCTCTAGAACAGTCCTGATTGGTTAACATGATGCCCAACATCCTGTTCCGCCCACTATAAGGTCAGGCCTTCCTTTTGGAACTTCAGCGGAAACATTATGACATCATCAGCCTGTGTGTTCTACCATTCATTTCAATGGGAGAAAATATTGCTGAAAAACAGACATAACGAACAAATGACAAAGGGTAGTGTACAACGATTCACCTCCAGATCGGGCTGGATGTCTCAGAGTTGGAACGTCATGTCTGTCTCGAAAGCCCTAAGGCGAGTAGTGGTTGCAACTAAAAATTACATTTTAAACATGTAAAACCACTGAATCAAGTTAAAAACTATGCAAGCACACTTCAGTCCACAAGCAGTTTAGTTATTATTATTATTTATAATTAATAATAATAACAATAATAACAACAATAATATTTCTTCTTATTATTATTATTAGCATTATTATTATTATTATTATTTAATTATTATTATTAAGGTGCTTTAAAAAGGAAGGATGTGAAAAAAGGAAGTGGTTATCTTTGCGCAGTCAGAGTATCCATGGAAACCGCGTGTGGTTTGTGGGTACATAGCATGGGTCTGTGCAGGAACTAAACACCCCCAAAGAATGCAGCATCATCTCAGCTGAACAGCTGAACTACGTTACCTTACATTACATTTAGCAGACTTACAAAAAGGAGGACATAATAAGCTGACAGAGGTGTAGAGGAACACAGAGTAAGCAGACTACCTTTATACATACAGGGAGATGGATGCATGTGCATAAGTAAGTTTTCCAGAGCAGGGACACTATAGACACACATACTCCCTACATGGGGAAAATTATGTCCACTCGACAGCCTCACAAAAAATGCTATTAATTTGTAGAACTGAGTGTGTGTGTGTGTGTACTGAGATAAGTTCTGTCGATACACATCAGCAGCCTTCACTGCGTGTAGCCCAATGGTCAGTGAGCATGTGATGATCGTAGTGGCCTGCCTGGGACATACTGTAGGCCCAAGCTGTGTAACACTCAGACTTCTCTTCACACACACACACACACACACACACACACCTGGGACATACTGTAGGCCCAAGCTGTGTAACACTGGTATCATCCTCACACACACACACACACACACACACACACACACACACACACATACTGTAGGTCCAAGTTGTGTAACACTCAGACTCCTCCTCAAGCAGCCTTTCGCATTGTACAAAGGGAAGCATAGAGTGAACCTTGTACATACTTACACACACACACGCTTGTTTGCTTCATCTTTTTACACAGCTGCACACTGTAGAAAGGGAAGCATAGAGTGAACTTTACCTCGTACATATTTACACATGAGCATTTGGCTGGTTGCTGGTGTAAATTTCCATCACACACACACACACACACACACTTACTTCTTTGCTTCATCTCATTCATTACACGGCTGCACATTATCTCTCACTGCCTATCTTGACCTTGTATGTTTGTGTGCATGTGTGTGTGTGTGTGTAGTTTCCAGTTTGTGGGGGAGGTGTTGTCTGAGCGGAGGCAGCAGCTGGAGTCTCTGGTCAACCGCGTGAAGGAGCAGAGAGCATACACACAGCGCAGCCTACACGACCTGGAGGAACGGTGAGTGTGTGTGTGTGTGTGTGTGTGTGTGTGTGTGTAAAGGAGCAGAGAGCATACACACAGCGCAGCCTACACGACCTGGAGGAACGGTGAGTGTGTGTGTGTGTGTGTGTGTGTGTGTGTGTGTAAAGGAGCAGAGAGCATACACACAGCGCAGCCTACACGACCTGGAGGAACGGTGTGTGTGTGTGTGTGTGTGTGTGTGTGTGTGTGTGTGTGTGTGTGTGTGTGTGTGTGTGTGTGAAGGAGCAGAGAGCATACACACAGCGCAGCCTTCACGACCTGGAGGAACGGTGAGTGTGTGTGTGTGTGTGTGTGTATGAAGGAGCAGAGAGCATACACACAGCGCAGCCTTCACGACCTGGAGGAACGGTGTGTGTGTGTGTGTGTGTGTGTGTGTGTGTGTGTGAAGGAGCAGAGAGCATACCCACAGCGCAGCCTACACGACCTGGAGGAACGGTGTGTGTGTGTGTGTGTGTGTGTGTGTGTGTGTGTGTGTGTGTGTGTGAAGGAGCAGAGAGCATACACACAGCGCAGTCTACACGACCTGGAGGAACGGTATGTGTGTGTGTGTGTGTTGATGGGGGAAAAAAAAACAGTGTATACATTCAGTGCAACCTTTAAGACTTTCATGTGGGTTTTGGGTAAAAAGTAGGACGTACTCCGCGCTTCTGGTTGGCAATCCCGGTGCAACCAAGACAGGACACAGCATACAATAAAAGGGAGAGATTTGGTGCAGCACGGGAGTCTTCTTTTTTTACTTTTATTTTATAGGTGCAAAACAACAACTAACGTTTCGTTCCATGGACTCTGATGGAGACGCATGGCGTCGAAACGTTAGTTGTTGTTTTGCACCTATAAAATAAAAGTAAAAAAGAAGGCTCCCGTGCTGCACCAAATCATTCATGTGGGTGTGTTTCTGGCATGAGGCATGAGGCAAAGAACAGACTGCACTTTTAGGATGTGCATGAACAGTATACACAGTATATATGTGTGTGTTTGTGTCTGTGTGACCTTGCCTGTGTGTGTGTGTGTGTGTGTGTGTGTGTGTGTGTGTGTGTGTGTGACCTCGCCTGTGTGTGTGGGAGTGTGTATGTGTGTGTGTGTGTCTCTGTGACCTTGACGATGCCATTGGACTGCAAGAAATGTTGTCTTGTTGTGACCTTGCCAAACTGTAGAGCACTTTGAGCTGCATCTTGTATGTATGAACTGTGCTATACAAGTAAAGGTTATTATTATTATTACACCACACTACACTGAGAGCTGTATGTGTAGAACTGAAGCAGACGGTGGCCTTTAAAACTGGCTGGTATACATTGTCTGTGGACAGGTGTGATGTAGTAATTGCATAATGAGGACCAGCAAACAGGTTAACAATGCAGTGCTACAATACCTGCTGTGTGTGTGTGTGTGTGTGTGTGTGTGTGTGTGACCTTGCCTATGTGTGTGGTGGAGTCCAGCAGACAGGTTTACAATGCAGTGCTACAATACATGCTGGCACGTAAAGTACATACAAGCTGGAATGTGGTGTGGAATGTGTGAAAAGAAAACATAATGTCACAACGTCACTAACAATGTCCCCATGTCATTAGACATCGCAACATATTGCAACACCGTGTTTTGGTCACGCAAGTGAAGTGAGGCAAAGAACACTTCATCAGATATTAAAACTATGTTGCTTGCATTGTTTTTGGAAAAACATGTCCATTTAAAATTGTATGACCAGTCAAAGTCAGCTTTATTGTCAAAACCATATGTACAGGTTGTACACACAGAATCTGAAATTGCAGCGCTCCCTAGGCCCACAGTGAACATTGAACATCTTATAAACAAGACAGGAAGACATGATGACAAAACATAATAATATAAACATAACAAAAAGTACAATAGGCTTGTATATATAATCCAAATAAGTAGAACAGACAATGTGTAGTGTAATAAAGCTCAAATGGTGCCATTTACGCAGTGGTGACTACAGCATATTAAAGACAAACAAACAAATAATGAAATAAACAAGACATAAAAGTGGGGTGATGGCGGGGTCATGTTTGACACCAACACTGGCAACAGTCTCTAGAACAGTGGTTCTTAACCAGGGTTCGATCGAACCCTAGGGGTTTCATTGAGTCGGTCTCAGGGGTTCGGTGGAGCCTCTTTGAACAAGGTGATGTTAATGCACGGTTCATTTTGTGCAGCAGTAAAAAAAAAAATCATATTTTATTTTTTACTAAAGAAGGGTTCGGTGAATGAGCATATGAAACTGGTGGGGTTCGGTACCTCCAACAAGGTTAAGAACCACTGGTCTAGAAGCTCACAGCACTGAGACAGGGCAGAGCAGCAGCCCTCACCTTCACCTTCCTGCCCTCAGTGTTGGGAGCTTCTAGAGACTGCTGTGAATCATGTCTCATGAAACAGTCATTAAGGCTTTATGTGCAGTTTATGACCGCGGCTATGAATGTGTTATGAACCTGTCACCCGTCAAGGAAAAGTATTACCGAGAAATCTATAGGAAGTGTAAGGTAGTATGCAGCATATGATGTAATGCTGAGTCGTGTCTCATGAAACAGTCATGAATGCTTTATGTGCAGGTTATGACAGCTGCTTTCGGGATAAATAATGTATTAATAACGTATTAATAACTAACAATTAACAAATAAATAGCGTAAATCTCCTGCACTATCTCTGCTGGACAGTATAGACCTAGAAAGACATTCAAAAGCCATCAAAGGTGTTTTTTTTTTGTTCATAATATGGAACCTTTAAATGAAGTGTTTGTTGCACATCATCACGTTTAGCTTGTGTTTGTGCCTGCCAGTGTGGCTGGTTTGTGGAGGCAGGGTTGTGTCTCACAGCTGCCTGGCAAGGGTTCATATCAAGAGTACAAGTGTTCATATCAAGAGTACAAGTGTGTAAGAAGAGGATGCATGAGTGATTTAGGACGAGCAGTGACTACAAGACTACAAGCGTGTAGAAGCAGTGACCTTGTAAGAGTACAAGTGTGTAATTGTGTAAGACAAGGCAAGGTTGATTTAAGACAAGCAGTGACGTTGTGTAAACCCACACTGACCTCTGACAATGAAGACAATGCATGGGTACAAGTACAAGTGTGTAATTGTGTGAGACAATGCATGGGTCATTTAGGACAAGCAGTGACCTTGTAAGAAGGCAATGCATGGGTGATGGAGCATGAGCAGTGACCTTCTAGTGACCTTGTAGTGACCTTGTGGTGTGACCCACGCTGACCCCCGACCCCTGACCCTTGCCCCCTGCAGGCTGCTGGACCTGGATGACGTGCTGGAGGGCTTCAAGCAGGACGTGAAGCGGGTGCTGGTGGAGATACGGGACATGCTGGTGCAGGCCGCCATGAAGATCATGGCCGAGGCCAAGGTGAGGTCACTTCCTGTGTCAAGCCTAAACTTCCTGTGTCCTTACAGACCTAAACGTGGTTGCCACGACAACAGCCAAGGTGACACCACTTCCTGTTGTCTTAAAAAGAGGAAGAGGGGAGTGCTACGTTGGGTCAGTTATTTGAAATCAACCAGGTGCTCTTCGAAAAAATGACTTAAAAATTGTCTGAAAAAACTGTAGAAGGCCTATTCAGTAGTCTGCTTGGGTTTTGTTGTGGAGACCTCCAGCAGGGAGTAGCCTTCACGTTTGTTTGTCCAATTTGTAGCAAAAACCCAGGCAAAGTCGAGGAACTCGGTTGTTGATGAAAACTTTTATTCACCTCAGCTCACACAAGTGCATACAGGCAAAGACCCAAAACACTAAGTGTATAGCGAAGTGAACCCACAGCAGCTGGCTGTCTAGTCCCAGGGACGGTAGAGTTGATCAACCCGGAGAGTCAATGAGGAAGTGTCACAATAAAGGATTTTTATTTTTTTCTCACTAAAATCAGTGTGCCTCGAATTTTTAGACTGTTTTTTCTACAACAAGTAGTCTACTGAATAGGCCTTCTACATTCTGGGATGTGGTTCAAATTGCCGGATATCAAATCAGGCAGAGTCGGCTGGCAATCGAGGAATCTCAGAGAGCTTTATTACGGCACCGGAGACTCACGTCGTGTAGCAAACAGGCGTAGTCTCCTGTTACACACAAAGCATTCGCTTTTATACCCTCAGAAATCCATACAGCAACATCGCAGTGCACGTGGCACATTAATCAGTTCTCGTGTCTAGTAATCTAACACCCAACAACACGCAAGGGACAGACAGCCATCGCGACTGACATCTGTGTTACTTCGAATTGAATTGAATTGAATTGAATTGAATTTATTTCTTCTTCTTCACAACCATATAACATCAAACATGAGAAAGTATACATTGTAACAGTCAGTACAGGAAGAAGAAGAAGAAGGGTCCCCAGTGGAAGCTAGATAGAAGCTTATAAGATGGGGCCCTTATTCACTCAAACAAGTAATTGGTACTACATTAATGGCTATGGTGAAGCATGCAGTTATGAACTAAAGAAAATATATAAATGATAACCAAACAATCAGTTCACTTCTTCAAGGATGACCTGACCCCAAGGCTGACCTGACCCCCGTTAATTTGTAGGTGGGGCGCCATTTCTTCGGCCCCTCCTGACAGCCCATCTCTAGAGACGCACTGTAAGGATCTGGCCATAGATCCTCACGGTTTTCCACAGAAAGTTCCATATAACTCAGCCGGACACAAAGGAAAAATGCTGTTCTTCATTTATTACAAGAGGGACACTGTGACAAGGCATAGGGTGGACATGGTCTGCGTTATCTGAACAAATAAAAGACTTACGGTCCTTTTCTGGATGGAGAGCATTTACACGCACATGTTACAAGCGGCATGAGAAGCATAACAACCTAGGTAACAACCTGTGACGTCATCAGGGGGGCGATCATTGCAGCACATTACAGCCATTTCTCCGGCCTCTCCTGGCGATCAATCTCTAGAGACGCACCTTATCTCATGGAGAGATGACATAAACGGTCAACCCGACACAAAGTCACAACACATATGTCCCCGCAAATCACCCCAAATCACTGCCCTGTATGTTTTCACACATTCCAGGAAGGAATCTTAAATCAGCAAGGCCATTAGAAAGGCCACAGATTGTTCCAGACAGTGAAGGACAAAAATGGTTATACATGCCTATAACTATGAAGTTTGAACACACAAGTTACACAAAGACACAATTCAAATTCATTAAAACACATCAATTGTACACTTTAAAATAATAAATTATGTACATTTTATTCCCACAAGATGAATTAAGAACCCATGTTAGTGGTACTATGGTGGAGAAGTGTGTCTAAGGCTGGCGGTGTGTGCGTGTGTGTCTGTGTCTGAAATAGGGCCCTTCCTTCAGAGGTCAGGAGGAAAGGGGGAGGGGCTTGCTAGGTGGTTCTCAGACAAAAGGAAAAGGAAGTTTCTCAGCATCAGAGCTGGCTCAAACATAGCTAAGGCACTCAGTGGCCCAGTCATTTGACACAAACACACACACACTCCCACACATTGCCATGGTCACACATACACACACTCCCACATATTCGCAAGGTCACACACATACACACACACAATCCCACACATTCGCAAGGTCACACACACACGCAAACACACACACGATCCCACACATTTGCAAGGTCACATACACATACACACACACACACACACACACACACACACACACACACACACACAGCGGTTTGTGCTGCAGTGAGTGCAGATCATAGAAGAGAAGGAATGAGAGGAGGAGAGGAGAGGCGAGCAGAGGAGAGGAGAAGAGAAGAGAGTATAAGATAAGAGAGGAGAGAAGAGGAGGAGAGGAGAGGAGGAGAGAGAGTATAAGATAAGAGAGGAGATGAAAGATAACAGGATAACAGGATAACAGGATTTTTATTTGTCACATGTGTTCTTGTGCTGGCACAACACACAGTGAAATGGGTGCTGTGACTACTCCCTTTGTGTAAAAATAATAAATAATAGAAAAATAAGAGGTGTCCTAAGTATTTAAAAAGCGTATGGCTTGAGGGAAGAAACTCCTGCGTAGTCTTTCTGTCCTGCACTTTATTGAACGTAGACGTTTCCCAGAGGGCAGCTTTTCAAACATAGTGAAACTGGGATGGTGAATGTCTTTCATTATTCTTTTTGCCCTAGTCTTAGATCTTCTTGAATATATGTCATACAGTCCTGGTAGGCTAGTCCTGGTGATTTTTTCAGCAGAATGTATAATTCTATGCAGGGCGAGCTTATGCTGAGACGTGCAGTTGCCAAACCATGTTGAGATGTTTCCAGAAATTATAGATTCAATAGTGGCAGTGTAAAATGACCTCTGCATCTCAGATGGAATTTTGAACTTCCTTAATCTCCTCAGGTGGTACAGACGCTGTCTTGCCTTTTTCACTATCGAAGAGACTTGTGGTGACCAGGATAGATCCTCAGAGATATTAATTCCTAGGTAGTTGAAGCAGCTCACCCTTTCCACAGGGGCACCATATATTTCTAATTTAGCGTAGTCTGGCTGTTTCCCCCTTCGGTAGTCAACCACCAGTTCTTTGGTTTTGGTGACATTGAGCTCTAGGCTGTTCTCCACACACCATGATGACAGCATCTCAACTTCGTTTAGGTAGGCTGTTTCATCGTTGTTGGAGATGAGACCTACCACCACTGTATCATCAGCAAATTTTACTATACAGTTGGAACTGTGAATGGCTGAGCAGTCATAGGTATAAAGGGAGTAGAGCAGAGGACTGAGAACACATCCTTGGGGCGCGCCAGTGCTGAGGGTGATCACACTTGAGGAAAAGCTACCGATCTTTACTGCTTGAGGTCTATTGGATAATAGGTTGAATATCCATGCACAAAGGGAAGGACTAAGACCAATATCTTGCAGCTTGGCGACTAACTTAGAGGGCACAATGGTGTTAAATGCTGAGCTATAGTCAATAAATAGTAACCTTGCATAGTTACCCTTCCCTTTATCCAGGTGAGAGAGTGTGGAGTGAAGGACATATGAGATGGCATCATCGGTGCTCCTATTTTCACGATAGGCGAACTGAAGGGGGTCTAATGAGCCAGGGACTGATGAGCAGATTATATTTTTAACAAGCTTCTCAAAGCACTTCATTACAACAGATGTTAAAGCAATAGGACGATAGTCATTCATACAGCTTGGGTTGGCTTTCTTTGGTACAGGTATGATGGTTGATCTCTTAAAACAACTGGGAACAGTGGAACTTGCTAAGGAGAGGTTAAATATAGTTGTGAAAACAGGTGCAAGCTCATCAGCGCATGATTTTAACAGTCTTCCTGGAATACCGTCTGGCCCAGCTGCTTTTCTGCTGTTCACTCTCTTAAATACCCTCCTAACGTCATGCTCAGACACTTGCAGTAGAGGACAAAGACTGGTGGTCTGTGTATTAACTTCAACACCAGCACAGTGATTAATGCTGCAGATACTTGCGTTCGTGTTTGTGCTCTCGTTACTGACCTCAAAGCGCGCATAGAATGCGTTGAGATCGTTGACTAGATTTGCGTCCCCGGCCATGGTTAAAGGCGGCTTTTTATAATCTGTGATCATCTTCAGACCTTGCCATACACTTCTGCTGTCGTTGTTACTGAGATTCGACTCCACTTTCTCTCTGTATCGTTTTTTGGCCCGTTTGACTGCTTTTCTGAGCTCATAGCGCGATGATTTATACGGCGCCATATCACCAGATAGAAGACCTTGATTATAAGCAGTTGTTCGTGCATTCAGAGCTTCGCGAATACTTCTGTCAACCCATGGCTTCTGATTTGGATAGATTTTCACAGTTACCGTGGGGATGATGTTAGAGGCCAGTTCCGAGATGAAACACGTCACCACGTCTGTAAATTCGTCTATGTCAACAGAGCTCTCCCGAAACATGTCCCAATCCACCTCAGACAGCGCATCTTGGAGCAGTGCTTCTGAATGATCAGACCATCGTTTGACCTCTCTCGAAGCAGGAGGCTCTTGGCGAAGTCTTTGTATATACTTCGGTAGCAGAAGGATAGCTGCATGGTCAGATTTTCCGAAGGCTGGAAGAGAGGACGCTTTGTATCCATCTCTGAATGGCGAGTAGCAGTGGTCTAAAGTTTTTCTCCCTCTCGTTGGACAAGAGATGTGCTGAAAAAAGTTTGGCAGTACATGCTTCAGATTTGCCTTGTTGAAATCACCGACCACTGTCAGTGCAGCGTCTGGGTGGGCTGTGCGGTGTTTGGAAATTATATCGTGAAGTGATGACAAAGCGGTGGCAGTGTTTGCTTGAGGTGGAATATACACAGCAACGGAGATGACAGCAGAAAACTCCCGTGGTAGATAAAACGGGCGGCACAGAATAGCTAGGTGTTCCAACTCAGGCGAACAGGAGCGGGACAGAATGGACACATTCCCAGGCGCACACCAGTTGTTATTGGTCATGAAGCAGACGCCTCCTCCTTTCGATTTGCCAGATTCTTCTGTCCTGTCCGAGCGAAACACAGAGCGCGAGTCAGATGGTGTAATAGCATGGTCTGGCACTGCTGGAGAAAGCCAGGTTTCCGTGAAACAGATGATGTTACAGTCACGTATATCTCTCTGGTAGCGGATACGGGCCCTGATGTCATCTAGTTTGTTTTCCAAGGACTGTACATTTGCAAGGAGTATACTTGGCAAAGGTGGTCGATGTGCTCTTTTCCTAAGTCTGTTTCGAACTCCGGCCCGTTTTCCTCGATGTTTCTTCCTGCGGCATCTTGGTCCGTATCCACTGTTTGCGTTCGAATCCCTGAGTATCTCCCTCGGCCAATTTGAAGTATCTAATATAATTCCAGGTTGGACGTAAAGACTGCTTGTTTCTATTTTCAGGAGTGCCTCAAAGTCATACGTAATCCTGGCAGATGTTGTAGAGACGAATATGCAGAAAATAAAGGCACAAATATATATAATACACAATCTATAGGGAGCAGTCGCGACGGCGACTGGTATCGACCGCGCCGTTGCCATGGAGATCAGAGGAGAGGAGAGGAGAAGAGAGAGGAGAGGAGAGAAGAGGAGGAGAGGAGAAGAGAGAGGAGAGGAGAGAAGAAGAGGAGAGAAGAGAAGAAGAGGAGAGGAGAGAGGAGGAGAGGAGAAGAGAGAGGAGAGGAGATGAAGAGAGAGGAGAGCGAGTATAAGAGAAGAGGAGGAGAGGAGGAGAGACGATGAGAATACAGTAGAAGATATGACAGGACAGGAGAGGAGAGAAGAGCCACCTGTTGGCAACCTCCCACACATTAGCAAGGTCACACACACACACACACACACACACACACACACACACACACGTTTCTGCTACAGTGAGTGTAGCTGATAGAAGTAAAAATGAAGTAAAATTGATTTGAAAGTTGAAAGAAATAATTCAAAGTTTTCTCTCAATGCACAGTGAGTGTAGCTCATGCAAATGAAGTAAAAGTGATTTGAAAGTTAATTCAAAGTTTTCTCTCGATGCACTGGTTAACACACACACACACACTCTTTTGCAAGCGCTCAGAAGCCTGTGTCAAGATGAACTTCAAAGTATGAACCAACCAACAAAACCCTCCACCCCCCGCCGCCCCCCTGCCTTGTGGTTTTGTACTTTTATACGTCTGTTCTGAAACTGAGGTGCTTCTCGCCCCTACCAGAGTTACCTCTGCTCCAGACGTCTCTGTCTCTCAGCTTGAAAAAAACAGTTTGATCCAGTTTCACTTTGCTCAGAGTCGTCACCTTTAATCTAGATTTACCTCTCATGGAGTCTATTGTCTCATACACTCCACTGCTGTTTGCAGCTGTTAAGGTAGAGTGTGTGTTGATGTGTGTTTGAAGCTGTTAAGGTAGAGTGTGTTGCTGTGTGTTTGCAGCTGTTAAGGTAGAGTGTGTTGATGTGTGTTTGGCAGGTGTTGAGTGTACGTTATGAGTGTGTGTGTGTTGGTGTGTTAGGCAGGTGTTGTGTATAAGTTATGAGTGTGTGTGTGTGTGTGTGTTTGGCAGGTGTTTTGTGTAAGTTATGAGTGTGTGTGTTGGTGTGTTAGGCAGGTGTTGAGTCTAAGTTATGAGTGTGTGTGTGTGTGTGTGTGTTGGTCAGGCGTTGTGTATAAGTTATGAGTGTGTGTGTGTGTGTGTGTGTGTGTGTGTGTGTGTGTGTGTGTGTGTGTGTGTGTGTGTGTGTGTGTAAGTTACGAGTGTGTGTGTGTTGCTGTGTGTGTTGCTGTGTGTAAGTTATAAGTGTATGTGTGTGTGTGTGTATGTGTGTGTGTGTGTGTGTGTGTTTGTCAGGCGCTGTGTGGCTCTGAGATGGACCTGGTGAGGCAGCAGCAGAGTGAGTTATGAGTGTGTGTGTGTGTTGCTGTGTGTAAGTTATAAGTGTGTGTGTGTGTGTGTGTGTGTGTGTGTGTGTGTGTGTGTGTTTGTCAGGTGTTGTGTGGCTCTGAGATGGACCTGGTTAAGCAGCAGCAGAGGAGTCTACTCGAGCTGCAGGAGAGACAGGCCTACCTACTGGCCTTCACCCAGAGAGCCATGGACCACATGGACCAGTGTGTGCTACTGAGCTGTGCTAATCAGGTACACACACACACACACACACACACACACACACACACACACACACACAGGCCTACCTACTTGCCTTCACCCAGAGAGCCATGGACCACATGGACCAGTGTGTGCTGCTCAGCTGTGCTAACCAGGTACACACACACACACACACGCACACACACACACACACACACACACACAGGCCTACCTACTGGCCTTCACCCAGAGAGCCATGGACCACATGGACCAGTGTGTGCTCCTCAGCTGTGCTAACCAGGTACACACACACACACACACACACACATACATTAAGCATCTATTATGTATGTGAAAGGTACTTCACATTGGAAATGGTTCTTCAGAGCCTCAGGTCATAACAGGCTATGTTATGTTATATTGGCGTCAAATGGTTTTTTAAATAATAAAATATTTATCTTATCATTTATCTTTGAATAAATTGCCTCGATGCTTCTTTGAAGCAATGAAAAAGGTTCTTCTATGGCATCGCTCAGATTTTTTTAGAGTGTAGTCTTAAGTCTCTCTCTCTCTCTCTCTCTCTCTCTCTCTCTCTCTCTCTCTCTCTGTCTCTCTCTCTCTCTCTCTCTCTCTCTCTTTCTTTCCCTCTCTCTATCTCTCTTTCCCAACCCCTGCCCCAAACAGGTCCAGAAGCAGTTGGAGGCCGTGCTGGGCCAGGCCCCCCCACCCTTCATCAAGATGGTGCAGCTCTCCCTCCACGTCAACAAAATGGCCGTTCAACACAGCCTGGCCAATTTCGGTAACACTGTCTACCTTGCCCGTCTCTACCATGTCAATTCTTTTTGAACTTCTGTAAGATGTCCTAAAACCATCAGTCTTAATTCTTTCAACATTCCAACATCATTATTAATTATATAGAAGTACATCGTTTGGATAGATTAAATTATTGGTAATTTATTATTACGTAACATGTCTGCAAAACTCTTTATCAAACACTTCCTGAAGTTGCCGGAAGCCACATGTTTACGTTGTCCTAACACTTAAACCTGCAGACAACACCGGTCAAACACACAGCAACAGACACTCAGACTTACACACAACACCGGTCAAACACACAGCAACAGACACTTAAACCTGCAGACAACACCGGTCAAACACACAGCAACAGACACTCAAACTTACACACAACACCGGTCAAACACACAGCAACAGACACTTAAACCTACAGACAACACCTGCTAAACATACAGCAACAGACACTCATAACTTACACTGAAAACCTGCCGAACCTGTTTACGTTTTCCTAACGTTGTCCTATTGTTGTCCTGTATCGGCAGGGAAGATGTCATGGCGTCTCGTCCCGTTTGCCTGTTCGAGAAAACACAGGACCCAGAAGAAAGCCAGAGAGACCCCCCCAACTTCTGCACAGGCATTATCCCCGGACAGCCCTATCTCTGGGGTCCTCTTGGGGACCGAACAGCCAGAGCTGCCTGCAGTTGACCTCCCTGCCAAAGGGGGCACTGCTGTGTCGTCTCCCCTCAAGGCAATAGCTGAGAGCACCACCCTGACCACCACAGTATCCCCAGACTGCAGCAATGCAAGTCCCACTGGACTGGACTCGGGCGCAAGCATGGACTGTGAGCCTTCGTCCACGGTGCCGGACTTGGGGAGCAGAGGAGGCGTCTGTTGGCCCGGAAGTCCGCTGGAGGCGAACCCGTCTGCCATCAGCACCACCGCTTATGTGGCGCCCCTCTCCTGGGACGACCTTGACCAGGGGGCAGAGGTCAGGGAGGTCAGGGCAGATGGTCCGTCTGCTGGTTCTTTCGCTAGTGTTCCTGCCATCGGCCAACCTGACAAGGACACTGCCATTGGGGGCGTGTCTGCGCTGGTCGTACAGGAGGAGACGACCAATAGGAATACTACACCTTCACCAGGGGAGGGGCTTGCTGCTAGCGGTGCTGTGAATGAAGCTAATGCTTTGCCAGAGGAGCTGCTAGCTGCTATAAGTGCCATAAATGAAGCCAACTCCTCTTCAGGGGACCTGCTGGCTGCTAGCAGTCCTGTTAATGAAGCTAACTCCTCTCCAGAGGAGGTGCGAGCTGCTAGCCGTGTTATAAATGGCGATAACTCTTTGCCAGAGGAGCTGCTAGCTGCTATAAGTGCTATCAGTGAAGATAACTCCTGTCAAGAGGAGGTGTTAGCTGCTAGCGATGCTATGAATGAAGCTAACTCTTCTCCAGGGGAGATGCTAACTGCTAGCAGTGCTATGAATGATGATAACTCCTCTCCAGAGGAGATGCTAACTGCTAGCGGTGCTATGAATGAAGCTAACTCTTCTCCAGAGATGCTAACTGCTAGCGGCGCTATGAATGAAGCTAACGTTTCTCCAGAGGAGATGCTAACTGCTAGCGACGCTATGAATGAAGCTAACTCTTCTCAAGAGGAGAAGCTAACTGCTAGCAGCGCTACAAGCAAAGCTGACTGTGTCACGAAGTCGAAGCCTGAGGCTGCAGACACTGGGCATGTGAAGGGGGCGGAGTCAGAATGTCCGTTAGATGACTCCTGTCAGGCCACGGAGATGGACTGTGGGGAGCATGTGCAGGAGGCGGAGTCACGCCCTAAAACTGCCCAGGAGGCGGAGTTAGAGTGCAGCAGGACTGAGCATGTGCAAGTGGCATCTCACTTTGTCTCTACTGAGCATGTGCAGAAGGCGGAGCCACAGACTAAAACTGCCCAGGAGGCGGAGTTAGAGTGCAGCAGGACTGAGCATGTGCAAGTGGCATCTCACTTTGTCTCTACTGAGCATGTGCAGGAGGGGGCCTCGGACTGTGTCAGAACTGAGCACGTGCAAGAAATAACTTGTGACCGTACCAGTGCTGACTGTTTGAAGGAGGTGGCGTCTGGCTCTGTTGCTACTGAGCATGTGCAAGAGGTGGTAACTGATGACATCTCTACTGAGCATGTGCAGAAGGCAGAGCCTGATCACGTCAACACTGAGCATGTGCAAGAGCTGGTAACTGATGACATCTCTACTGAGCATGTGCAAGAGCTGGTAACTGATGACATCTCTACTGAGCATGTGCAAGAGCTGGTAACTGATGACATCTCTAGTGAGCATGTGCAGAAGGCAGAGCCTGATCACGTCAACACTGAGCATGTGCAAGCAGCTCTGCCAGATGGAAACCAATCATCTGTGATCCCATACCACTGTTTACCTCAGGTAGGTGTGTGTTTGTGTATGAGTGTGTGTGTGTGAGTGTGAGTGTGTGTGTGTGTGTGTGTGTGTGTGTGTGTGTGTGTGTGTGTGTGTGTGTGTGTGTGTGTGTGTGTGTGTGTCTGTCTGTCTGTGTGTCTGTCTGTCTGTCTGTGACCCCATGCCATTGTTTACCTCTTTGACCTCCAACTCCACATGCTGCCTCTCAGCTGTGTGTGTGTGTGTGTGCCCGTGTGTGTGCCCGTGTGTGTGTGTGCGTGTGCATGTGTGCGCACACGCTCTCCACTCTCTCCTGTCTGTCAGCTGTGTGTGTTCTTCAGGCTCCCCTCTTTGTGAGGTGTGTGTGTTTGTGTGTGTGTGCTGTTAAGGTGTGTGTGTGTGCTGTCCAGACTGTCAGCTGTATGCGACACTTCTCTCAGTGAGTGTGTGAAACTAGACTTAATGAACTACGTACATTAAAGTTCATATTTATTTGTTTATGTCTCTGCAGAAGCGTCCACCGCTGCACTCTTTCCTGAAAGCTCTCAATCTGACCGCTAGCAGCCCCACGCTTCCTGGTAAGAGTGGCCCAATACACACAGACACAGACACACACACACAAGTGCACACACACACACACACAAGTGCACACACACACACACACACACACAAGTGCACACACACACAAGTGCACACACACACAAGCGCACACACACACACACACAAGCGCTCACACACACAAGCGCTCGCACACAGAAGTGCTCAACAGACACAAGCGCTCACACACA
>CM059283.1:3013734-3021234 GCA_030347295.1 Setipinna tenuifilis | reverse complement strand
TTGTGTAAAATTGTGACAGCTGCTTGTGCTATTCATTGGGGCAACTCGTCTATGGTAAAAATACTTTCTAAAGGGTCATAGGCATTGCATGCATGCAACAATGTATAGAGTGCGTGTGTGCGTGTATGCGTGTGTGCGTGCGTGCGTGCGTACGTGCGTGCGTGTACTCATGTGAGTTTTGTATTTGTGTGTGTGTGTGTGTGTGTAGCAGCCGGGCTCGTCTCCCCTGAGCCTGATGAGCCTGACTCTGATCCGAGGCCGTCTGCTGCAGAAGCTGCCCCCCCCATACCGCACCCCCTCAGAGTTCACCTCCGACGTCTGGCTCCTACTGGACCTCCTACTCAAGAGAGCCAAGGTACACACACACACACACACACACACACACACATACACACACACACACACACACACACACACACATACCGCACGCCCTCAGAGTTCACATCAGACGTCTGGCTCCGATTGGACCTGCTGCTGAAGAGAGCTAAGGTACACACACACACACACACACACACACATACACACACACACACACACACCCATACCGCACCCCCTCAGAGTTCACCTCAGACGTCTGGCTACTGCTCGACCTCCTGCTTAAGAGAGCCAAGGTACACACACACACACACACATACACACATACACACACACACACACCCATACCGCATCCCCTCAGAGTTCGCCTCAGACGTCTGGCTCCTATTGGACCTGCTGCTCAAGAGAGCTAAGGTACACACACACACACACACACACACACACACACACACACACACACACTCGCACACACACACACACACACACACACACACACACACGCACGCACACCCTCAGAGTTCGAAGAAAAAACTCTGCTCAGTAGTTTGTGATGTTCATTCACTTAGTCTTTCTTATTGTTTATCTTTCTTCTCTTCCTCTCCCTCTCCCTCATGTCTTTCCCCTCCTTCTCTCCCTTTCCTTCTCCTTCTTGCCTTCCCTTCTCTCTCTCTCTTTCTTTCGAGCGCACTCTATCGTGCTCTCTCTCCTGCGCTCTCTGTCCCCTCTCTCTTGCTCTCTTTCTCTCTCTCTCTCTCTCTCTGGTGTGCACTCTCTCGTTCGCTCTTTCTCTCTCCCTCGCTCTTTCTCCCTCTTGTGCGCACTCTTTCGATCTCTCCTTCTCTTCCCCCCCCCCCCCCCCCCCCCCCATCCCTCTCTCTCCCAGTGGAAGGCGGAGAGGGAGAGGCAGCTGAGGGCTCTGCAGGTGATCTTTGCCCAGCGTCTGCAGCGAGCCTTCGGCCCCGCCCTCCACCCCTCCCTCCTCCGCAACCCCTTCAGGCAGAGACACAGGGCCCAGCTCAGGAGGACACCCTGGGGGGGGCCTAGAGGAGGAGGAGGAGCAGGAGGAGCAGGCAGACCCACGACAGGGGGAGGAGGTGGAGGAGCAGGAGGAAGACCTACAACAGGCGGAGCAGGGGGAGCAAGAGGAGGAAGACTCACAGTGGGGGGAGGGAGAGGAGGAGGTGATGGTGGAAACAGACGAGCAGGAGGAGTTGCAAGGACAGAAGGGGGAGGAAGAGGAGGAAGAGAAAACCGAGAAGCAGGAGGAGACGGAAGAGGAGGAGGAGAAGGAAGAGAAGGATCCACAACAGGAGGAGGTGGGAAGACAGCAGAGGGAGGAGGAGGTGGAGGCCTCACAACAGCAGCAGGAGGAGAAGGACCAACGACAGCAGCAGGAGAAGGAGGGGGAGGAGAAGGAGGGGGAGGAGAAGGAGGACACACATCAGCAAGAGGAGGTGGGAAGACAGAGGGAGGCCGTGGGGAGCGGAGGAGGCTGAGAGGGCCGAGGAGGAAGAGGCCGCGGATGGAGACACACACACAGTCGGACTCTAACGAATCCAATGGGTCGGACTCTACCAGAGCCAGTGGGTTGGACTGGACTCCAGACTCCAGAACTAACAGGTCAGACTCTTCCAGGACCAGTGGGTCGGACTCTCCCAAGACTAACGGGTCGGACTGGGCCGTCGCTAAGGGGTCGGACTGCGGCAGGGCTGGTGGGTCGGTGTTGCCGGGTGTACAACGGATCCTGGTGACAATCCGGAATGTGGGAGAGACCAAAACTATGGACATGGGGCCTCAAACACACACTTAACAGACTGCCATATGGGATACACACACACACACACACACACACACACACGGTGCTGTACCACATCTCAGGACACCGGCACAAGAGCAAGATCAAACTCAACAAGGTCTCACACACACACACACACACACACACACACACACACACACACACCTCACATAAGGTTTTCCAACATAGAAAGCCAACACACAATGGGAGTGTGTAGTGTGTGTGTGTGTGTGTGTGTGAATCCCATATGTGTGTGTGTGCGTGTGTGTGATGTTTAAAGAGTTTTAAAGTAGCTGGTAGTAGTAGAGTTGGTGTTTTTTTAAATGTTTGCTGTTCGATTGTGTTTTATAAACAGTATTTCCTGTACATAGTTCGGTTTGTTTTGTGTTTATACTGTTTGTGTTTATACTGGTTTGTGTTTATACTGAGGAAAAAAATGAATAAAATATATTTGTACTTTTTGTTGCAGAAACTTTGTGTTGTAATTTCTAGGTAATTTTAAGTTTCTAAGTAAATCTTATATGGATTATAGTACAAATGGGTGTAGTATGAATCTGACATTAGGTTTCTGACAAAAAGGAACATTGATGTTTTAAATTGTTATTAAATGCTAGCTCCAAAAGGCTTCTTTTCTGTTGAGAACGTCTGAGTTCGGTGTCACTATGCCAACAGAAGCCCAAAGCAGCTGCACCTCTCACCGCCGCCAGGGGGAGCCAGTGGCCCAAATGACCCTCCGGTCGGTGTGTGGCGCAGGCGATGTTTGGGCATGTTGTGTCAGAGATGATCCAGCGATGAGCCGCCGCTCTAATGAGGTGTCAAGGTCGTTAAATGATAATAGTGTCACATTGACCGGCATTAGCAAGTCTTTTGTGAGGCCTAACGACTGCGAATGGGTCATTTAGTCCGCTGGAAAAGTACATGGCCTTCGGACTGTGTCTGCACCTGTGGATGCGGTAGAACTGGAGGGAATAATGTTAATGTCAATGTGAGTGACTAATGTGAATATGAATGTGAGTGAATAATATGAATATGAATGTATAATGTGAATGTTTGTCACGTACAAGTACCATCGACTACCACAACAACAAAGTGTGTGTAGAAAAATAACATCGTAAAAAATGTCAGTCTGTCAATACTGCTACAAACTACACACTGTAAGCCGGTGCCTACTTTGTTGACAAGAGGTGGCTGAGGATATGCATAATGGAATATAGAGTTGCTCTTTTGTACCTGTGTTTGTGAATGAGTAGCCATGACTCATGAGAGAAGCATCTCCCCCTCTGTCCCCTCGCAGTGAACGGCAGGCTCGCCTGCAGCTGTGGCCATTGTGTATGTGTCTGTTGCAGCAGGTACACACGCCAACTTATCACATTAAAACACAGCCCAGTTACTCATCCACTTACTTACTCTCCCATACGCAGAAATCTGCGAGGCATTTCGCCCCCCTACAACCGCGCTGCGTTCAGCAGCATTTAGGCAGCGCTCAGTGCTTGCATTGGTTCGTTCCTCTGTCAATCGACCACTAGGTCCCTCCCACCCCGGTATATGTGTGCGCTGGCTGCCTTCCCCAAAGCACAGCGCTTACTGTAGACGAGAGAACCGCACGGATTCCCAATGGTTGTTCAGGTGAATCAGCGAACGCGTAACAGCAGCAAGACGATGGATGGACATCAGCAAAGAGTAGAAGCAAATATTTTGTTGTTGGGAGCCGAAAACGTTGGCAAGTCTGGTAAGCGACTTTACTGTTATTTTCTTTTACCGCTTCATTCATTGTTTTTTTTTCTTCATAACAGTGTGGGATATATAGACTAATTTAATATGGTTAAATTCGTCCAAGTGAAATTAATTTCCCTGTGTTCTCTTCATAGCACTCACAGTGAGATTCCTCACAAGAAGATTCATTGGAGAATACGGTGATATAGGTAAGTTGTTTTTGAATGAACCGAGTCAGAACTGTGCACAGACCTTTCTTTTATCGGCTTTGCTTTGAGAATGTCACTAAACTGACTCTATGTCTCCCTTTGCCTCAAACAGACTCCATATACAACCACAGCGATAAAATCGATGGACGGGATATCTGTTTTAACATCTGGGACTCATCAAACTCTCAGGTAAGCCTTGTGTTCCCAGACTCTGTGAATATGATTGAGCAGTACCCTCACAGCCTTCCGTAGTCCAACATAAGCGCTATACTCTACACCGGGCTGTGCAGCAGGGGTGGAAATTCGCACCAACCACCAGCGAAATGCTGGTGAAATATGAAAGTGGCTGATACATGTTGGACACAGAATAATACTATTGAGTGGCATAATATTTACTATTGAGTGGCTGGTGAATTTGATCATTTATTTGTGAGTAGCTGGTAAGAACGTTCACATTTTGCAAAGTTAATTTCCACCCCTGGCGTGCAGCAGGACTTGAGGATTTGAGCAACCCAGTGTGCAGTAGCTTAGAGTTTGACACAAAATGATAATTTACTATTGCATGGCTGGTGAATTTGATAATTTATTTGTCAGTGGCTGGTAAAAAGTTTACATTGTGCAAAGTTAATTTCCACCCCAGTATCTAAGGAATTGAGCAGCCCAGTGTATCGTGTGTGTATGTATGTGTGTGTGTGTGTGTGTGTGTGTCTTGTGTTATATCTTAGAGTCTGACAGTCTGTGCGCTTCTGTTTCAGAATGGAGAGGACGCCGGGCAGATCACGGAGAGGCAGCTCCAGTGGGCGGACGGCTTCATCCTGGTCTACAGCATCTGCGACCCGGCCAGCTTCACCGTGGTCCGGCAACAGGTGCAGCAGATCCGGCATGCCAAGAACAAACTGTCCGGCGCCCATGTGCCCATCATCATCGTGGGCAACAAACGGGACCTCCAGCACCGCCGCACCGTGTCCAGCGAGGAAGGCCGCCTGCTTGCGCTCTCTGCCGACTGTGGATTCTTTGAGATCTCGGCAGCAGAGACCTATCACGGGGTGCTGTTGGTGTTCCACGAACTGCTTGAACTGATACGCGAGGCGAGAGCCTTGAAAAAGGGCACCGCCGGGTTCAGAGGCATCGTGAGAAGCATGTCTGCCGTGTTCGGACGCAAGCGGACAGAGTGAGACTTTCTGCCCGTTTCTGGAGGACCACTCTCAGTCTTTGACTGTTCTGTGAGAGCCGAACCAGTGTCACCTGTGCGGCAAGAGCGCCAACCAGGGTAGAGGATGTCCAAGCCGAAATGCCTTTGCAACGCGGGGACAGACGTGCAGTATAATGTAGCATAGCCATGTACCCTTTACTATAAGCAGCCTCGGCAGACTGTTTTACACAAGGAGAAAATCACCTAAAGTTGCTAGACCGGTCTGTCCAGTGTGAGGGTAGCAGGGTTGCTAGACTGGCATACAGCAGGGTTAAGTAGGCTACAAACGGGTCAGTAGACTCACCATTGAAGTTGCCCACAGATAAGCCACAAGGCTCTCAGAGGCATAAGCAATGTTCTCTGCCACATGGTCAGTAGACTCACCATTGAAGTTGCCCACAGAAAATACAGAGCTCTCTGTATGTAAGTGCCACAGGGCTCTGGGAGGCATAAGCACTGCTCTCTGCCTCATGGCCATATACCCACACTAGGGTGCTTTAGCCACCATATGCAACACCTGCGCACCTGAAGAACGCCTACCTGCCTAGTCAGGGTTACTCTCCGTCCTCATGTACCCCCCAGCACCCCCACTGTGATTGGCTACTCTGGGGCTTCAGCAAGGGGCTAACATGAGTCAGATGGATACACAGCTTCAGCTAGCCTACATTAGTGTCTATTTACAATACATGACACTACATTACATGACACTACACTACACTACACCACATTACATTACATTACATTTAGCAGATGCTTTTATCCAACGTGACTTACAAAAAGGAGCACATAAGCTACCATGGCCCATGGCATCAGATAGCCTACATGTGTGTTTATTTACATGTCCATGATGGCAGCCATGTTTTGGAGTGTGCTACCCTCCAGAGGTGTCCAGTGAAAAGCTGTTAAAATTCTCACATGTGCTCTGCATCTACACACACATCAGTGGATATGGGCATATGAGTGTATATGCATAGGCTGCTGAGTGTATGAGTGGTATTTGAGTGCACACACTCAGTGGCTATGCATATCGTCTGTCAGGGGGGCTGTGATGTCATACAGTGTGTGTGTGAGAGAGAGAGTCTGACCCAGTGAGTCATATACTGTGCTCCTTCTGAGAGAGCTCACTGTAGTCTTCTGGTTGTACCCTGCTGTATGGATCTCTCTCTTGTGTATGACCCACACCAAGCTCAGCTACATGCTGGTTATGTTTGAGGTTTATCTGCCGCCTGGGACAGGTATTTTACCTGCTGGGGGGGTGTCCCTTCTTCTAAACTGATCTGATACGGTTTAGATCTTATGAATCTGCTGTTCATCTGAAGCCTGTAAGATCTGTGATTTTTGTAAACATCACAGCTGTACAAGTTTAACTCTTTTACCTTTGCAGGTGAGGAGGATGTTTATTATACTGTTTATATTGCCAGAGAGATTATTTCTGTACATAGTATTTATAGTGTTGAAGACTTTTCTGTACATAAAACAGTTTTGTAATAAAACAACAAGAAAACTACAAGTACTCTGACTGCCGTCTTTTACTGTAAACTGCTTGTTGATCAACAGCTCTCTCTCTCTCTCTCTCTCTCTCTCTCTCTCTCTCTCTGTCATCTGTTGAAAATGAAAGTGATTCTCCATTAGTTGAATGTGTTTGAGTGCTAACACACTGACACTGCATTTGAGGACTCTAGCAGCTTAGAATATTCTCACTTAAGAACGTTTCAAGCAGTGTAAGGTTCTAAAACTCCACATTCTATTTAATCGAGCCAGCTGTTCTTTAGAATGATTATTCCACTACATTCTAGAAGGTTAGATCTTAGGTTAGGCCATAATTTGGCATCAAGAGTGTCACATCCAGAACACATCTGACCCTCAGCTCGTCCACTCCAGCGTCACCTGTCACCTGGCCACTGTCCAGCGGTGACAACTGAGGGGTGACTGGAGCTGCATGTTCCATTTCAGTTAAAGTTCAATCTGTTTCTAGAGCTAAGCGACTACTACAGGGCCTAAATAACACTGCACTCTACAGTGTTGTAAAGGGGAAGTAGAGTAGAGTAGAGTAGAGCAGTATACTAGAAGAGTTGAATAAAGATACTTTATTTATCCTGAAGGAAGTTAAGGTGTCCAGTAGCAAATACACATCATATGCACAACATATACACATCTACACATATATCACATATACACATCACACACACATCTACACATATACACATCATATACACATCTACACATATATCACCTACACACATCATATACACATGTACATCACATATACACATCTA
>CM059283.1:2973734-2978734 GCA_030347295.1 Setipinna tenuifilis | reverse complement strand
GTGTGTGTGTGTGTGTGTGTGTGATATGAAAGGTTATGGGCCATGATGACCAGTGTGTGTGTGTGTGTGTGTGTGTGTGTGTGTGTGTGTGATATGAAAGCTTATGGACCATGAAGATAGTGAACCTGAGGAAGGACATGTACTGGGAAGGGTGTGTGTGTGTGTAAAAAAGAGTGTGTGTGTGTGTATAAAACTGTGTGTCTGTGTGTATAAAAGTGTGTATGTGTGTGTGTGTGTGTGTGTGTGCATATAAAAGTGTGTATGTGTGTGTGTGTGTATAAAAGTGTGTGTATGTGTGTGTGTGTGTGTGTGTATAAAAGTGTGTGTGTGTGTGGGTGTGTGCAAGGGTGGGTGTAATTAGTCTCTGATTCACACTGCTGGAGAACAGAGAGAAGGCATACATGCATGACACCCACACACACCTAAAGAAGACATATGGGGTATGCCCACACACACACACACAGAAGACATATGGGGCATGCCCATACACACACTCTCACACACACGCACACACACACACACACACACTCATACACACATACACACACACACACAAAGAAGACATATGGGGCATGCCCAAAAAGGCATGCCCACACACACAAACTCATACAGACTCACGCACACACACACACACACACACACTCACACACACACTCACACACTCATACACACACACACACAGAAGACATATGGGGCATGCCCATACACACACTCTCATACAGACTCAGACACACACACACACACACAGACAGAAGACATATTGGGCATACCCACACACACACTCACACACACAGACACAGATACACACAGGCACACACACATACACACACACACACACACACACACACACACACACACACACACACACACACACACACACACACACACACACACAGTCTACTGGGCTGCACCTGCATGGTGAGGATCAGCAGTAATCCTGTCAGATGCCTTTGTGGAGCAGGAGCCTCATGTTGTCAAGCCACACGCACACACACACACACACACATACACACACACATACACACACACAGAAACAGTGATGAAGGGGGGGGGGGGGAGGAGGAAGAGAGAGAGAGGGAGAAGGAGAGAGGGAGAGAGAGAAAGTTATGAGAGAGAGAGAGAGAAAGAGAGAGAGAGCACGAGAGAGAGAGAAAGTTCTGTGTCAAATCTAGCTTGGATCATTTATCTGTCTTTATCTTTTTTATATCTTTTCTTGGAAGTCACAGAATGATGGAGGGTGTGTGTGTGTGTGTATGTGTGTGTGTGTGTATGTGTGTGTGTGTGTGTGTGTGTGTGTGTGTGTGTGTGTGTGTGTGTGTCTTTTCTCAGGCGTCACTATCAGCTAAATCACTGCCACTTCCTTCCTCTCCGGACGCATCCGTGTTGGCATTCCGATGGCATCTTAACGGCATTCCGATGGCATCTTAATGGCATTCCCAACGCACTACAACACTACCTACCCTACGTGTGGAATGTTTTGGTACGTGGCTCTCTCTCTCTCGCCCCTTACGGCATCTCTCCTGTGTGTGTGTGTGTGTGTGTGTGTGTGTGTGTGTGTGTGTGTCTCTCTTGACCCTTGCGGCATCTCTCTGGCTAATGTTTACGCCGCTCTACACACACGTCACCTCACTCTCTACTCCGGTCAGGGTTTCCTCACACACACTAAACAAGGACATGAGGAGACAAAGAAACATGCCACTCTGTTTTCTTCTGAGGGACAGTAATAGAGTGTGTGTGTGTGTGTGTGTATGCGTGTGTGTGTGTGTGTGTGTGTGTGTGTGTGTGTGAGAGAGAGAGTGTGTGTGTGTGTAAAACATGCCACTCTGTTTTCTTCTGAGGGACAGTAATAGTGTTACTGGGTTTCAGCTGTTTGCCTTCACTGCTGCTTTGATTGATTGATTGACTGAAAAACATTCTTGCTGTAGTTCTTAAAATATGTGTGAGTGTGTGTGTGTGTGTGTCATATATATATATATATACTACCAACACAACATAACACAGACATTTGTCATCTTAACCAAAATGACCACAGAGGACTGCACTTCATGCTATGTTCAAATGGAGTACACACACAGAAGACAGAAGGGGTATGCACACACACACACACACACACACACATACACACGTACACATACACACACCAACCAAAATGGCCATTAAGTGCCCAGACTGCACCAGTGAGAAATTAGTGACGCTCTTTGCATCTGCATGATGTCACATCTGTGCACACACACACAGAGACACACAGACACAGACACAGACACACACACACACACACACACACACACACACACACTTACTTCGGCACACAGATGAGCACACACACCCTCAATATGTGCACATGTGTTTCTGAGTACTGCTCCAGCCTCTCCAGTGTATTAGGACACACCACACCACTGTCTCTGTTGGGCCTATAAACTGATCCACCACTGATCGCACTGGTTAAAGCACTACTGTCTGAGACACGCATCTGCACAAAAGTAGATGTGGTTTTTGACAATAAAGCTGACTTTGACTTTGACTTTAACTTTGAGTGTTGTTGGGAATACAGTAAGACTGCTTTGATGGGAATGTTGTGCCCCCTAGTGACCATAATGCAAAATGCAGAAGCAACATGTTATACCACTCAAACACATTCAGTTGCTCTACGTCAGTGTGTGTGTGGGATGGTGGGGTTGTTTTTTTCTCTCATGTTGTATAAAACTGGCATTTGAGAGATTGTTATAATCATAGGCATTTAGCTTAACTAATAATCTTTCATATACGTACTTCATCAGCAGTATGGGCTGTTAACGGTAAAACAGTCCCACCTACTGGCCACTTGCAGTAGTGACACTCGCAGACAACCAGGAAGGATATTCAAAATGTGCGCCAACACTTACTTTCTTTGGCAATACGAGCCCTTAGTGATAACATCTGCAACATAGAGTACATACAAACCCAAGATTGGTAATGCTTTGGGCTCATTTATAATCATGAGATGAAACAAAAACACACAGATAGCAGATATTTTACATTTGTTTATTTTAAGTAAAAAAAATACACACATGCTTGAATGTTTGCAGACAGGTCAGTGGAAGTTATTTTGAATACTGCAGAGAGGATAGAGGCTCTGTCGCAGGGTCCCCTCGTTCACTATATAGTGTGTGTGTGTGTGTGTGTGTGTGACGTATAGTACATACTACACTATATAGTGAACAAGTGAACATTTTGAATTAGCCCTTAGAATGGAAGTGTGTATCTTCTTCTTGGTCTCCTTTTACGTTCGGGCTCACACAAGACTACGTATGAGTGTGTGTGTGTGTGTGTGTGTGGAGGGCTTAAGGATTTGTGTCGATTGTATGTTGTATCTGCATGATGCATGCCCTGTGCTGTCTGTGTGTGTGTGTGTGTGTGTGTGTGTGTTGTTTGTATGTTGTGTCTGCATGATACATGCCCTGTACTGTTTGTGTGTGTGTGTGAGTGTGTGTGTAAGTGTGTGTGTGTGTGAGTTTAGGTTATCTGAAATGTATCAATGCAAATGACCCAAGAGCTTGACCAAATATGTTGGCTGTTTACCATCATTCACACACAGATGGATGACTTCATTCTACCCACAGCGCTGAGAAGTGACCGTCCATATCCGTATACTTGAATGAACATGCCCTCGACTTTGATGTCCACAATAATAATAATAATAATAAATGTTTCATCTTCTCAGTGCGGTTTCGGGTTTGTCCTGGATTAACAGTTTAATTAGATCTGATGAGCACGCTGTGAGTTACTTTATGATTTATGATCAGTACAGTCAATCTTTTGTGATTTTATAGGGTAACACTTTCCATGAACCTTGTATTCATAAGACTCTATAACCACATTCAAAAAGGGTTATAATGCCTTCATAAAGCTCAACAATGGTTGAAATGTTAGTATTCATAACGATTTACACATAATCGTGACTGCACTTGTAGGCAGTGGAAGCTTTATAACCTAGAATCCCCTGTTGGAATAGGGCTTATAACATAACATTATAATGCCTTCGGAGTACAGTCATAACTAGTTATGTATACTTTGCATACTTTACGAATGGTTATAAGCCTTTGAGTATGTGTTTATAAAGTCTTATGAATACAAGATTCATATAAAGTGTTGCCCTTGTATAGTATATCCCCCAAACACGGAGGAAGCCGATCATCTCAGTGCTAACATGCAAACGCCATCTTAGCAAATCACAGACAGCGCGATGCTCACAAACAACCGTAAAATACTTCATTCGATACATCTGATAAAACAAGCACACAGTTCCAGCTAGGAGTCTGACATCTTTTCCACTGTGTAGAAACATAATCCACCATACGGGTCCAAAGGATAGATCTATATTTAAATCAGGAGATCACTGGAAAATATCACATTACTCTATAATATACGTCTTGTCTTTGCAGTCTCTGTCTTAAAATAGGTCTCTGTTGTATACAGTGTCTCTGAGGTCCCCATCTTAAGAGCCCTCATACATTCACTCATGGGATTCAAAATGGCCGCCCTGCTCCAGGGAGCTCAGGCTATGGACACAGTCACTGCAGTATGGCTCATAGTGTCCACTCCACAAACAAACAAACAAACAAACAAACAAACAAAGACAAACAGCAAAAACCTAAACCAACTGTTAAAACAGAAAAAACGAAGGCAAAAACAAACGATAAAACAAGAACAAGAAGTTCCGAACAATTAAATCAACCGTTACACAGATGATCGGTATGAGTAAGTCACACGCAGTTCTCGTTTTCAGACCTAGTGACGCATTGGGTTGAGATGGTTAATGGCAAAGTCGTGATTGTAAAAGCATCTTTAGTTAGTGAGTCAGTCAAGTCAGTCAGTCAGTACTGCTGGCCTTCATGGTGGTGAGCAAGCAGGTCCATCAGCAGGTCTCCAAGGGACTGGGTGTGTGTGTGTGTGTGTGTGTGTGTGTGTGTGTGTGTGTGTGTGTGTGTGTGTGTGTGTGTGTAAGCCACACAGTGACCTGC
>CM059283.1:2948734-2968734 GCA_030347295.1 Setipinna tenuifilis | reverse complement strand
CCCAATCAGAAGGCTCTATAAGTTTGATTGACTGTTTTAGTCATAAAAATAGCCTATGTGTTTTGGGCTAGGCCCACCTGTATTTTCTTTCTGGGCCCACCCATTTTATGATTTCTGGCTACATCCCTGGTCCAGTCCCCGCCCTGGTCCAGGCTGCTCTACACTGTGTGGGGGACTGAGAATCAGAGGTGGACAAACCGGCTTGAGAAAGTAAAAGTCCTGCCATGTTTTCCTTCTACCTGTGCTTGTAACACAGGTGATTTTACTACATCGCTCATCTACCTGGCAGGAGAGGTGTGATAATTGGGATCAGCTGGTTCAGTGAATTGGCAGGACTTTGACTTTCTATTCTATTCTATTCTATTCTATGTCCACCTCTAAGAGGGCAATGGGCCACTGCCTCTCCTTTCTCTCTTCCTCTCCTGCATGAACCTGGCCCTGCCTGGCTCCACACCTCCTCCTCCTTCCTCATGACTTGTCTGGAGTCTTTTACGCTCCTCTTGTACAACCTGATGGGGTATACACTTACCAACGACACTAGCTTTGCTGGATCTTTGTGGGACATCAACAAAACTGTGGTGGGTTATTAGAAAGGACTGTGGCTTGGAATGGTCTGCTCATCATTGGTGTTCAAAGACACCTGTGTGTGAGTGTGTGAGTGTGTGTGTGTGTGTGTGTGTGTGTGTGTGTGTGTGTGTGTGTATGTGTGTGTGTGTGTGTGTGTGTGTGTGTGTGTTCCTAGATCTTGGTGCAACTGCCACTGGTCTGGATGTGTGTATGTGTGTGTGTGTGTTCCTAGATCTTGGTGCAACTGCCACTGGTCTGGATGTGTGTGTGTGTGTGTGTGTGTGTGTGTATGTGTGTGTGTGTATGTGTATGTGTGTGTGAGTTTGTCTGTGTGTGTGTGTGTGTGTGTGTGTGTGTGTGTGTGTGTGTGTCCAGCTCTTGGTGCTACTGGCACCAAGTCGAAGGCAATGGTGTGTGTACACGCATCCCACTACAGACATGATCTGTCAGGTCTGAGTCAGGTCCCATCGCAGGGTGATCACTAACAAGTCTTTCTACTTCCTTCCTTCCTTCTTTTCCTTAGTCCTTCTTTCCTTCCTCCCATTCATCTATCCATTATTCTTTCTTTCTTGCTTTCTTTCCTGTCTTTCTGTCTTTCTTACTGCCTTTCTTTCCCAATCTTTGTGCCTCTTTCTTTTCTGTTACTCCAGAGTCAGCATTGACAGGTCCCCCTCAGACGTGAGGTACGGAACATCTCCCACCTCCTCTCCTCTCGTCCCAACAGCATCTACGAAAGGACTTTGTCACAAAATTCACAAAAAAACAAAACAAAACAAAACAACAACACCACCTATTCCAACTCAATGAAATCATCACTAACTATTCAAATCAGTACGTCGGCCTACACAGCTAGCTAGCTAGCATGGCCACTTAGCATGGCCACGCCCTATCACGCCTTGTCAAGAAAAAAAGACTGACGGACAGCTATGACAGCCAATCACGAAGCAGATTTGGAGTGTGTGTTATCACTAGTGCTCCTATGACTGCTACACTAGGTCAGAGTCACTGTCCCGCCCCCTGTCAAAGGAGGCGCATTCATATACTTATAGATTTATATATGTGGACATCCTGGGAGAGGGGGGGGGCAAGGGGTGTGTGTGTGTGTGTGGTGGGGGGGGGGGGGGTGTGATGGAAAGGCCATTTTTAATTCTTATTAGTGAAAAGGAGGCACGCACATCAGGAGTTTAAAGTAGGTGCTGGACTCAAAAAGGACTCAGGTGAACATGAATAAAAGTCCACACACACACTGAGAGCTCCAGTGGATAGACAAGTGTAATCACCACCACTGATGACATCACTGCTACAGACAGTGGCGGACCAATTGGATCGAGGAAGTAGAAGTCCTGCCATGTATTCCTTCTGCCTGTGCTCTCAACACAGCTGACTTCACTAACTAGCTCATCTCATCTACCTAGGATCAGCTGCTTCAGTGAATCGGCTGGAACAAATATGTGACAGGACTTTTACTTTCTGAACCTGGGATGTCCGCCTCTGGGTACGGAACAGGAACAGATGACATCACTGCTAGTGATTAACCCTTTCCATCCCCTGGATCGGAGCATGCTCAGTGTTGTGGCCCTTTTCCTCATGTTCAGCCAAGGCCCTCCATCCATCCATCCATCCATCCATCCATCCATCCTGTGTGGTGTGTGGTGCTTGGAGGACCAGGGTATCCCATGGTGCCTTGGGGCGGGGGTCAGGGTTCAGGGGTCAGTGCTCGGACTGGTGCTTCCTGTGGAAGGGGGCCTTGGTCATCCATCCATCCATCCACCCATCCATCCCCCTGCCTGTGTGTGTGTGTGTGTGTGTGTGTGTGTGTGTGGAGGACCAGGGTATCCCAGCATGCCTTGCGTCAGTGCTCGGACTGGTGCTTCCTGTGGAAGGGGGCCTTGAGGCGTCCCCAGAAGGAGTGGCTCCTCCTCGTCTTGCGCTCCCCGTCCCGCACGACCTCGGCCTCCCGCTGGCGAATCTGCCGCACCAGCGCCACGAACACGTCGTCGATGTAGTAGCGGAATGCCGCCGACGTCTCGAAGAAGGGGCACTGGAACTCTCGCGCCAGCTCGCGACCCTCCTCTACTGACACCTAGAGGCAGGGAGGAGAACATGCTGTTATATGCATTTAAGTGTGTGTGGGGGTTGGTGTGTGTGTGTGTTCGTGTGTGTCTGTGTTTGCACTGCCGAGGTCTCGAAGAAGGGGCACTGGAACTCCCGCGCCAGCTCGCGCCCCTCCTCTACTGACACCTAGAGGCGGGGAGGGGGATGCATTTATATGCATTGCTGTTATATGCATTTAAGTGTGTGCATGTGTGTGTGAGTGTGTATGTACTGTGTAGAGGGGTGTGTGTGTGAGTGCGGTTATTATGTGTGTAAGCATGATGGGGGTTGGTGTGTGTGTGTGTGTGTGTGTTCGTGTGTGTGTGTGTTTGCGAAGTTGTTATGTTAAGGGGCACTGGAACTGGTTTGTGGCGCCAGCTCGCGGCCCTCCTCTACTGACACCTAGAGGCTGGGAGGAGAACATGCAAACAGCAATTGCAGGCAGCACAAATAACAATAATGATTTAAATAAAAAGCAATTGCAGGCAGCACAAATAACAATAATGATTTAAATAAAAAGCAAATGCAGGTAGCACAAAGGAACAACGCTTGTATCACCTTCCATCAAGTGGGGTAATTATGTTACACACAGAAGTTAGTGTGTAAGCACGATGGGGGTTGGTGTGTGTGTGTGTATGTGTGTGTATGTGTTTGCGAGGTTGTTGCATGTGTGGGTGTGTGAGTGAGGTCAGTATGTGCATGTGTGTGTGTTTGTGAGACAGGTTGTTATGTGCGTGTGTGTTTGTGTGTGTGTGTGAATGAGGTTCGGAGGTTGTTATGTGCATGTGTGTGTACGTGTGTGTGTATGTATGTGTGTGTGTGTGTGTGTGTGTGTGTGTGAGAGAGAGAGAGACAGGTTGTTATGTGCATGTGTGTGTGTGTGTGTGTGTGTGTGTGTGTGTGTGTGTGTGTGAGAGAGAGAGACAGGTTGTTATGTGCATGTGTGTGTACATGGGTGTGTGTGTGTATGGCAGGTTGTTCTGTGCATGTGTGTGTACATGTGTGTATGTGTGTGTGTGGGTGTGGCAGGTTGTTCTGTGCATGTGTGTGTACATGTGTGTATATGTGTGTGTGAGGCAGGTTCTTATGTGCATGTGTGTGTACGTGTGTGTATGTGTGTGTGTGTGACTAATGTGAGAATGATTCAGCTGCAAATGCGTCAACAGAACAACAAGCAACTGCACGCCAGTGTGTAACCACCACCTCTCCCACTGTCATAATTAAGTGGAAAACACACACACACACACACACACACACACAAATGCACTGTTACAATAACCAAACATTAAAAAAACAAAAATGAATCAACCTTTCCCAGGTAAAACAAACACACTGCCAGTAAGTTTAGGGTGTTAACCTGCCTTAGGTGACGCACACACAAACACACACACACACACATACACACACACACAAAGCCAGTGGTGAGTGTGAGCGTGGGCGTTTACCTGTCTGAGGTCTCTCACTCTCTCTCTCACACACACACACACACACACACACACACACACACACACACACACACACACACTCAGTGTCGTGGGCGTTTACCTGTCGGAGGTGTGCAAGGTCGGACTTGTTCCCCACGAGGACGACAGGTGTGTGTGCGGTGCGTCGTACGCGGTAGATGAGCTGATACACACACACACACACACACACACACACACACACACACACACACACACTCAGTGGTATAGGAGTGGGCGTTTACCTGTCGGAGGTGTGCGAGGTCGGACTTGTTCCCCACGAGGACTACAGGTGTGTGTGCGGTGCGGCGTACGCGGTAGATGAGCTGCTTGAAGTGTCGTGCCTCCTGGAAGCTCCGGCGGTCCGTGATGGAGTACGAGATGATGAAGCCCTCGCCCGCACGCATGTACTGGTCTCGCATGGCCGTGAACTCCGCCTAGAGAACCACACAGAACATAGAACACAGACCACACATTAGCCCTTGACGGCCCGGCCCTGCAGAACCACACGGAACATAGAACACACATTAGCCCTTGCCCACACGCATGTACTGGTCCCGCATGGCCGTGAACTCTGCCTGCAGAACCACACGGAACCGCAGAGAACCATATAGAACATAGACCACAGAACACACATTAGCTCTTGCCAGCCCATATGTAATGGTCCTGCATTATCTTGAACTGCGCCTGAATGAATGCACGAATGAATAAATGAACAAATGGAAGAATGAATGAATGAATGAATGAATGAAGGGTCAGATTCCAGCTCACGTAGGTAGGTATAGTCTTCATTCACACACACACACACACACACACACACACACACACACACACACACACACACACACACACAGAGTCCAGCTGACGTAGGTATAGTCTTCATTCACACACACACACACACATACACACACACACACACAGAAGCACGTCATATCAAAGTGTTTCTTTCATTCCATCCCCCACATTGGTGTTTTAGCTGTGCTGGCGTGAATGAGACGCTGTGACTGAGAGGTGACTCACTAAAGGACCCGTCTGTGACTATGGGAACCGCCAGAGACAAGAGGACAATCTGACACAATCTGACCACATTTCAGACAGGGAACCATGTTTGATAGAACACCCCTGCATCGTATCTATAGGGGGAACTATGTTGGATGTCACACCCCTGCACCATGGCTACAGGGAGACTGATGGGGAACCATGTTTGATTCAACACCTGTCCATCATGGATATGGAGGAATCATGTTGGATATTACACCTCTTCGTCATGGCAACAGCTGATACTTTATGAAGGTGATTAAGATGGATACACAATCAAGAACAATACAACACATAGAACATGAGAAAATATTCAACTGGTGTTAGGAAAGTACAGACAGGAGCGAAGAAGAAAAGACAATTATGACTAGAAGAGAGAGAAAGGAAGAAAAAAGAAAGAAAGAAAGAAAAGGGAAAGACAGAGAAAAAGAGTGAGAGAAAGAGAGAGAGAGGTACCTGTCCAGCAGTATCTAAGATGTCCAGGTTGGCTGGCTCATCATCGATGCGTATCTGAGTCTTGTATGCATCCTCTGAGAACACACACACACACACACACACACACACACACACGCACACACACACACACACACACACACACACACACACACACACACACACACACACATACACACACACACAGTAATTAGCGCAGGTGTAAATCCTTTTAAGTGTGTGGCTGCTCCCTGTCTGTGAGAATGAGACTCGTTAATAATCTTCGACTGATTATTGATTGCACAATGTTGGCACGTCCACACACACACGTGCACACACACACACACACACGTGCACACACACACACACAACAGGCTTCCCACAGCACCAGAAAACACAACGAGGAAGGATTTGCAGCATCTGCATTGCCTTACCAAGTGTGTGTGTGTGTGTGAGTGTGTGTGTGTGTATTTGTGTGTGTGTGTGTGTGTGTGTGTGTGTGTGTTTATGTGTATGTGTGTGTGTGTGTATGTGTGTGTGTGTGTTTATGTGTATGTGTGTGTGTGTGTTTGTGTGTGTGTGTGTGTGTGTGTGTGTGTGTGTGTGTGTGTGTGTGTGTGTGTGTTACATAAGCGCTGGATTAATCAGTCAGATTGAGTTTAGTGGCGTACTGAGGAAGGAGAATTATGCAGGAGAGACAGCTTGATGGAATACCACACACACCACTCAACATCTGTGTGTGATTTACACACACACACACACACACACACACACACACACACACACACACACACAAAATATATCAGTAAGGCTTAATGCTCTGACACACAGTACACATTGAGGTCTCTGTATTGTGGTGTGGGGCATTAAAGGGTCACTTGCAAGTTAAGCACTACTATCGACCATTGTTAATATCAATGATGAAATATCAAAATCATAAAATTATACAGACATTCAGCATCACGATAAAACGTTTTTTCACTTAAAGTGTTAACAACCAACGACAACGCCCAAAACGGGGCGTGGTCTGGTGTGACGTAGGAAGAGGGAGGACCGAGGAAGTTATACAGTCTATGCTTATAGGTAAAATGCTCTGTGGTCCCGTCAGTGGTATTTTTTTCCTAGTAAAGCGACGCCACAGATAGCCAGATATAATTTTACGAATTGGTTTTTAATCATATTATGAAACCGTGTCTTTAAACCGTGTCTCTGTGGCGTCGCTTTAGAGCTAGGGAAAATAATACGTGGCCAATTGGCCAAAATAGCTGGTGAGTAGTAGCATTGTCGCTAATGCTATTTGTTTACCTCTGGGCTACTTGTCTTCATATGAATAAAATAAATACACTTTATTGGTCTGTACGTTCTGTGTTAATTGAGTAAACAGGCACCTGTTACCTTTTTAGGCTCAACATTTTGTCTCACTAAATGCAAAAGGCACAATTTATTTCTGTGACGGTCGTCATTGCAGCATCCTAGCTAAATTAACACCCTAGCTGATGATGCTGCCAGGGAGGTATGCAGAAAGGAAGCTTCCCGACGGCAAAATCTCATCACGTTTAATCTATAAAACATGCTTAATGTGGGCAGTTATAATCTTTCATACACGATCAAATACTAACGGTAGTGTACATTGGTCAAACGTTTCGTTATAGGTGTTCTTGCGGACACTGCGAGGCTATGCCATCTGTGGAGGAGAGCATGTGCTGTAGGGAGTTAGAGGCGTACTGATCTCTGGTACAGCAGCTAGTGTGCCGTTCAGCAACATAAACTGCCTGACACAACACCCCGGCTTCGATGCTTGTTGCTTGAACCCCTTCTCACTACAAGTTGCCTACCTTGCATTTCGCCAGGAATATGGTCCACTTTAAGCCAGCAGACCATAGGTTCAGCCTTTTCAGTCCGGTGGTCCAACAACAGCTAATGCCCATAAATTAATTAGCAATTGTGAACTAGTGTGCTACAATGAATACTATGTAGGTAACAAGAAACAAATCAATAATTTAATTCATATAATAGTGGCATTAGCTGTCATTTACCCAGACTCATAACACTCAGTCGTAATGAGCTCCACCTATCACTGAGTTCGCCGTAACAGACGAGGCTGTAAAATCGTCTCTCTTCACTTGGACAAAACGAATCCAAGCCCGAAAACGTTTGGTCTTCCTGCTCGGAAAGTGATGGACTCGGTGTCCAGACTGAGAGGTGTTCGTACACCCACCACAAACACAATAGTTAACCATCACTGATAAATACTCACAACAACTTTCTATACTAATCAATCAATAACTCGCTACTCAAAAACTCGAGAACTCCCTCTTCCTACGTCATAGAACCTGACAACCGTCGGAAAGAGATAGTTCAATTTTATTACAAAACGGTACCTTTTAATCTATTTTTCTGATGATGGGGATGGTGGATCGTGGCCATTTTTTCACAGACCTTTTAAAATCTATTTATAACCAATTCTAAATGTAAATGTCATCATACAAAAAAACTTCCAAGTGACCCTTTAACACACACTGGCACACCAGGCAGTAGTGTGTGTGTGTGTGTGTGTGTGTATGTGTGTGTGTGTGTGTGTGTGTGTGTGTGTTGGAGTTTTACCAAAATCTTCTACACCTCCCATCAAGTTTCATATTTATCATTACCTATTATTTTATTATATTATATTATATTATATTATATTATATTATATTATATTATATTATATTATATTATATTATATTGTGTTATATGGGGTGGGGGTCTCACCTATAGTGGGGTCGTGGTCCTCTGGAAACCTGTGGCTGATGAACTGCATGATGATGGCTGAGGAAGGAGGGACAGAAAGAAGGGATGGAGAGAGAGAGAGGAAGAGAGAGAGAGAAAATGAGAAGGAGTGAGAGAAAAAAGAGAAGTGAGAGAGAAGGTAGAGAGAGGAGGAAGAGAGAGGGCAGAAAAGTGGAGGGAAAGGGAGATAAAGAAAGTTTGTTACATAATCTGCTGCAGCTCACAAGATGAAATTCTGCCTTCCTCTCCCCTCCTCTCCTCTCCACCCTCCCTTCTCTCCTCTCCTCTCCCCCTCCCTCCTTTCCTCCCCTCTCTTCCATACTCTCTTCTCCTCTCCTCCCTCCTTTCCTCTCCCCTCCTCTCCTTCCTCATTTCCTCTTGTTTCCTCTCCTCTCCTCCCTCCCTTCTTTTCTATAATCCCCTTCTCACACTGCTGAGAAACACACACACACACACACACACACACACACACACACACACACGCATACATCTCTGCTGCTGTGCGAATGTATGGCACATCTCGTTTCCATGGAGACGGTGGGGTTACTTAGGTTCACAAGAACCAGCCTCTCCTCTCTCCTCTCCTCCTTTTCCTCAACAGCCTCATCCCTCTCTCTTTCTCTCTCCTCTCCTCCTTTTCCTCCACAGCCTCATCCCTCTACCTTTCTATCCCTCTCTCACTCTTTCTCTCTCTCACTCTTTCTGTCTCTCGCTCTTTCTCTCTCTCCTCTCCTCCTTTTCCTTAACAGCCTCATCCCTCTCCCTTTTTCTCCCTCTCTCTCGCTCTCTCTTTCTCTTTCAGTCTCCTCTCTCCTCCCTTCCCTCAACAGCCTAATCCCTCTCACATTCTCTCCCTCTCTCTCTCTCTTTCTCTATCTCACTCTTTCTGTCTCTCTCGGTCTTTCAGTCTCCTCTCTCCTCCCTTCCCTCAACAGCCTAATCGCTCTCTCTCTTTCTCTCTCTCTCTGTCTCTCTCTCTCTTTCCCTCACTCTCTCTCTATCACACACACCCACACACAAAACAAACACACAGCAGGTGGACTCCTTGGTTTCCATGGTAACGCTATCCAGCATGGGTTGCCATGTTGTCTTGACAACGGACCTCTGACCACACCCATATGCTCTACAGCAGACCACCACCGCCCACAGGGCACAGTGTGTGTGTGTGTGTGTGTGTGTGTGTGTGTGTGTGTGTGTGTATGTGTGTGTGTGTGAGAGAGAGAGTTTATGTGTACATGCATGTTTGTATGAAAAAAACAGAGAACAAGGGAGGGGAGAGGGAGAGAGAGAGAGGGAGAGATAGAGTTGAAGAATGACAGTGAGAGAAGGAAATGAATCTGGATAGTGTGAGCTGTGTATGTGTATGTGTGTGTGTGTGTGTGTGTGTGTGTGTGTGTGTGTGTGTGTGTGTGTGTGTGTGTGTGTGTGCGTGTGTATCCAGTGTGAGCTGTCCCTGATCAAATAGAAGGAGGGAGATAAGAGTGTATTTACAGAAACCAATGCTCTCATAGCCAAGCTACAACAAGGGTGTGTGTGTGTGTGTGTGTATGTGTGTGTGTGTTTGCGTGAGAGAGAGAGTGTTTGTGTGTGTGTGTGTGTGTACATGTTGGTGTAAGATAAGCGGTGTGAGAGGGACAGTAACAGAAACAGAGAGAGAGAGAAGGAGGGAGAGAAAAAAGAAGAGAGAAAGAGAGGGGCGGAGATGAAGAAAAGGAGAGAGAGAAGAGAGAAGAGAGAGAAAGAGAGGGACAGAGAGAAGAGAGAGAAGGAGAGAAAGAAAGGAAAGACGGAACAGAGACCGGAACACAGACGGAAGAAGACTTACCACTATTCTCAAAGAGGAACGATATGTGTGTGTGTGTGTGTGTGAGTGTGTTTTTGTAAGCCTGTCTGTGTGTGTGTGTTTGTACGTTTGTGTGTTCCACTCTCCCAGCATAACCAGAAGTGTGTGTGTGTGTGTGTGTGTGTGTGTATGTGTGTGTGTGTGTGTGTGTGTGTGTATGTGTGTGTGTGTGTGTGTACTCACCACTCTTGCCCACTCCTCCCTCCCCCAGCATCACCAGCAGTGTGTGTGTGTGTGTGTGTGTGTGCTCACCACTCTTGCCCACTCCTCCCTCCCCCAGCATCAGTGTGTCTGTGTGTGTGTGTGTGTGTGTGTGTGTGTGTGTGTGTGTGTGTGTGTGTGTGTATGTGTGTGTGTGTGTGTGTGTGTGTGTGTGTGTGTGTGTCTGTGTCTGTGTGTGTGTACTCACCACTCTTGCCCACTCCTCCCTCTCCCAGCATCACCAGCAGTGTGTGTGTGTGTGTGTGTGTGTGTGTGTGTGTGTGTGTGTGTGTGTGTGTATGTGTGTGTGTGTGTGTGTGTGTGTGTGTGTGTGTACTCACCACTCTTGCCCACTCCTCCCTCCCCCAGCATCACCAGCAGTGTGTGTATGTGTGTGTGTGTGTGTGTGTGTGTGTGTGTGTGTGTGTGTGTGTGTGTGTGTGTGTGTGTACTCACCACTCTTGCCCACTCCTCCCTCCCCCAGCATCACCAGCAGTGTATATGTGTGTGTGTGTGTGTGTGTGTGTGTGTGTGTGTGTGTGTGTGTGTGTGTGTGTGTGTGTGTGCTCACCACTCTTGCCCACTCCTCCCTCCCCCAGCATCACCAGCAGTGTGTGTGTGTTTGTGTGTGTGTGTGTGTGTGTGTGTGTGTGTGTGTGTGTGTGTGTGTACTCACCACTCTTGCCCACTCCTCCCTCCCCCAGCATCACCAGCTTGTACTCGCGGGAGAGACTCCCAGGGCTCCGTGAGGACTCCATTCAGATAGCTAGACACACACACACACACACGCACACACACACACACACACACACACACACATACACACACACAAATGAAGACGTACAAAGTTGAAGTCTTGACCACAAACTCAAACACACACAAATGCAGATGTACAAAGATGAAGTTTTGACCACAAACACACACACATACACACAAACACACACACACACACACAAGCGTGAGACCCCCCACACCCACAGCCATCAGTGCTCCGTGAGGACTCCATTCAGATAGCTAGAGCACACACACACACACACACACACACACACACACACACACACACACACACACACACACATACACACACACAAATGAAGATGTACAAAGTTGAAGTCTTGACCACAAACTCAAACACACACAAATGCAGATGTACAAAGATGAAGTTTTGACCACAAACACACATACATACACACACACACTTACACACACACACACACACACACACAAGCGTGAGACCCCCCACACCCACAGCCATCAGTGCAGCCCAACAGACGTCAGACCTACACACTGAGAAACACACACACACACACACACACACGCACGCATAAAGATGTACAAAGATGAAATCATGCACACACACAGACATAGACAAACACACAAACACACACCAATGCAACCCCAAAAACCTCAGCCCACACAGTAACACACACACTCTCACAGACACACAACCCTTAGCCTACACTTCTTCAGCTAAATGGATACTTTGCTAACTCTCTCTCTCCATCCCTGACAGTTGACACGCGGCCCACACAGAAACACACACACACACACACACACACAGGCCTAGCCTCCTTGAGCTAAATGAATACTCTGCTAACTCTCTGTCTCCGTCACTGTCAATGTTGACACGAGGCCCACTGGTTATTTTGGGCTCTCGCCACACACACACAATCACACACACACACACACACGGCCTCAACGCTGCTAAATTTGGCCATTTGATTTGCAGACGACAGGAAGTGAGTCATGTGTGGCACACGTCTCATGTGACACACACACACACACACACACACACACACACACACACACACACACACACACACACAGATGCCCCACAGAAACACACATACACACACACACACACACACACACACACACACACACACACACAGATGCTCCGCTCCTCGTGCTCCACACACACACACGGAGATGCTCTGCTCCTCGTGGTCCACACACACACACACACACACACACACAGATGCTCCGCTCCTTGTGCTCCACACACACACACACACACACACACACACACACACACAAGCATCGCTCTGCCCTTTGACAGCTAAAAGAAAATACCGTCCAATTCTTCTGTATTCTCCTCCTGTCAGCGTGGCACATCACTATGATTGTCTAACTTGTGTGTGTATTCGTGTGTGTGTCTGTGTGTCTGTGTGTGTGTGTGTATTCCTGTGTATGTATTCTCCTGTCAGCCTGGCACATCATTATGATTGTCTAAGTTGTGTGTGTGTGTGTGTGTGTGTGTGTGTGTATGTATTCTTCTACTGTCAGCATGGCACATCACTATGATTGTCTAATGATTGTGTGTGTGCATGTGTGTGTGCGTGTGTGTGTGTGTGTGTGTGTGTGTGTTAACACACTGTCAGTATGGCACGTCACTATGGTTTGTTTAATTTGTGTGTGTATGTGTGTGTGTGTGTGTGTGTGTGTGTCTGTGTGTGTGCCAGCATGGCACGTCACTATAGTTGGTTGTCTAATTTGCACAAAAGAGATCTACAATAGGCCAGACGCCCCATGACAGCCATCAAACAGAAGAGCAGTGGGTGACACAGAAGGGGTATTCCCTATGACAGGAGTATTCTAAGACTCCACTGATGAGCGTGTGCCGTCACCATGACAACACACATCCTCCAGTCATCACCATGACGCTACAGATACACACAGTGACCCAGCGTCTGCCTGGACGCCAAACATGGACAACAGGACAAGTGCCGTTCCTGTGTGCCATAAGGGGTCATTCTGTATGATAGGAATAGTCTAAGCTCAAATCATATAATAATCATATCGTTGTCATAAAACAGATGCCATATAATAACCACATCATTATCATATAATAGATGCCATATAGTAATCATATTATAATAATGTAATAAATCCGTCAGAACATATCTGATAATCATATTATGACCAGTCTACTGGGTCAGAGGACTGACAGCAGAGTGTGCTTATAGCTGGTCATGTTTTGGACGTCTAATTATTAATAATGATATTAATAACAATGTATTATTATTATTACTACTACTACTACTACTACTAATGATGATGATGAGGAGGAGGATGATGAAAATAATAATAATAATAATAATAATAATAATAATAATAATAATAATAATAATAATAATTGTAGACCTCATATTGTGCACCTGACACTAAGTGACTGAAATGCAATAAATCTGGATCAGACATCTAAAGAGGCCTGCTGCAAGACAGAGGTTTGGTACACATGATGATGTCTATCTTAGTGTTGCATAAACAGATGTAGACACGCGTCCACACACACACACACACACACCTGTCCAAAGAGTCAAAACATTCATGTGCTCGATACTGACTTATTGAATGCAAAAGGCAATAATTGACTCAGCTGGCAGGCTCTGATATGTTGAGATAATAATAGAATTCTAGAACATCTTCTTCTACATTCTGACATGATTTGAGTTCTAGTTCTAATGCCATATCTGATTCTAGAACCCTCTGGGATTCCACTGTACTTCCAGAGTCAGTCACACACTGGGTAGAATGCCCTCAACACGGCCAGGAAGACTGTTTGTCTGGTGTAAAAGGCCTTGTGGTGTTTTAACAAGCGCCTAAACTACTGCTCTGACATTTAAGACTACGCATTCCAACAATATACACGCAATATACTAAAAGAGATAATTACTAGCATTACTGTGGCCATTTACAACCGCTTACACTCACACTGGGCACCCTGTGTAGTGCTGAGAGAAGTTAAGACGGTAGTCTTGTAATAAATGTAGCCTGAGATTTAAGAGCAAGAGATGTTCGACTATCTTTTTTTTCCCTTTTGCATCTTTGCCTGTTCTGTTCCCTACCGTTCTAAATTAATCTAAAAAGGAGGCCTTTCTCATCCAAACACGCTGAATGCATGCACTGTGCCACACTCTAAATGGTATAATCATGTTTTGTGTGCATAATGCCGTTATGGCAGGCACAAAAGGTCTTTTATGGGCCGATATTAAGAACTCTAGTCTGTGTTGTGTTGGCGAGACTTGACTTGGCAGGACAGATATAGCTCGCTAAACGACAACCAGGGAGTGCGGACCAGGCAGGGAATATTATAGGCAAACTAAAGACTACTGGTCATCATCACTGCGAGAAAAGGAGTGTAACTTTTTATACGTCTGAACAATCCCATGAAATCCTGACCAATCTTGGTTTCAGCGATGGGTATTTATATATATCATAATTAGCCAGTTCAGACAACAGGTTGGCTGACTTTGAGCAGAAGCAGTCCACACTAGAGTCTATCCGGATTGCATCATTTGCAGCAGGGCTTCCCGATGTAAGATTAAGCCAAATTCTGTAGCTCCCACGATTCAAAAGAGGCGCAAGAGGCGCTGCCTAAAGTGTGTGTGTGTGTGTGTGTGTGTGCAGCGAAACTCCCCACTTCCCGTCCTGAGCTGGGCATTCTCTGGGAGGGAAGCTTTTTAGGAGAGGCCCAGGACCTGCGCTGTGGCCGGCCGGCTGGGCCTCGGCACTTTCGGGCTCAAGTGAAGAACGTTTCACACCCACAACATGGGCTATAAAAATGCCAAACCGCCAGAGTTGATACCCATTAATTCCTCTTTAAGAGAGAGAAAACAAATGGCACCACAATATGCCTAAAAAAGTTTCAGGTCACCGAGTGCATGTCCTAGTTATGCATGCTATGAAGAAAGCTATTCAAAAATGTTAATGTGGTACTATTTTGATATTATGACAGCGAACAACTGAACGATTAAATTTTGCCGAGGTTCAGTTGAATGTGACCCTGGCATAACTTTACTGGATGCGGTTTGGGGAATCGTGTTTTATCCTGCGAGGATTCCATTGAGTTAATGCTTTAAACATGAACTAAGAAGTCCAAAGTATGATCAGGTAAGTTAGCTAAAAGCCCTAATCTTTCCGCAATTACACCGCACTTACACTGCATCCATTAAAGTGACCCGCTCCAATAGCAAAACGTTAACAGAATGGGAGTTAAATTTAAGACAGTTTAACTTCAGCTCATCGAAGAAAACTTGTAGGAAAAATGGCATAAAAAACGTAACGGAACTTGGAGGACAAAGGGCTTTCAGTAATGCTGTTGTTTGTCTTTAAACGAGTTTTACGAGTTTCAGGTGCCACTTAATGTATTAACAACTGTTTATGTAACTTTCAATGCAGGTTCATGTTGTTTTGTACGCTGAAGAGCTACGGTAAGACAGCCAATGTTAGCGTACTAACTTCAAAGCTAATCATTAAAAACTTTATAATAGCGAAAAAGTTGATCATACGCATGACATATGAGTTAGCTACAATAAAACATTAAAATTGAACTGGCAAACTCACGTGTGTCACAGAACTGTCGACTTCATCATGTCCAAATTCAGATGCGATGAGCATAAATCGTTTGATGTTTGATTATTCTTGCCACAGTTCTCTCTTTCACTGTAAACAGTGGCGCGGCTGTCACTGGCCCGTTTGGTCCTAGTGCCCGTAGATTTACGGTCTGTGCCGATACAGGAAGCTGTACAATACTGTACCGCGACAGCCCTTGACCCTTGCAAGGGCAGGGTAGGTCGGCTTGACATTTCTATTGTTTGTCCACCGGTGTGGTTTGCTAGCCACTGTACTTGTGAGGGACTACCTGTATAGACTGCCTGTAGCCATTCACAGCCTTCTAGTGTTTTAAAAGTGACTAAGGTAATAACTACAAGGTCTTACATGTTATAGATGGTTGTAAAGTGCATCCGTGCCTTGGTCTGTTCTTTGCTAATAAAATGTAGCCTACTGCTTTGACATTAAGATGCGTTTGGAGACATCCTGAATAGACCCTCTTCATAGAGGTCACACAGCCACACATCCCTACCCTCTTTTTACCCCCCGTTTTTTACTCTTTATCTGGTCCTGCACTAGTTTATTTTATTATTATTTTTATTATTATTTATTTTATTTTATTCTATGTTGTAAATAGTCTACATGCATGTTTGCACTGAAGAATGAGTTGCTTTCAGTCTCATTGTATATGTGTATAGTGTACATTGTACGTGTGTGTAGTAACAATAAAAGGCATTCTATTTTGTTCCATTCTATTCTGTTCTATTAATGTTATTCCATTATCTTGCCATTTTCAGATATATGTAACTTACATCATTATAGGCTAGATAAACAATTAAACTATTCAGAGGTTGAGCACAGGTTTCAATAAAAACACGTTTTGATGTAGTGTATCATTTCTGTTTTTATTTGCACGTTCATTGTGTTAACAAATGTTACATACATTTCAGCATTAGTGTACTAGGTTAGCATAGACTCACTAGCATTATGCAGTTTCAACACATACTGGACTGGCTCAGCCAAGTTAGCCTACTTGCCCTGGAGGAGCCTTCGATTAACCCTCCCCACCCCCCACCAACATCAAATAGACCAATGACCACCACCACGCTTTGGGAATGGGCCAAGCAGGTTTCACGATGATGCAGTTATTTCTTTTTACTGTTTTCTCTGTATCTTCTTCTGTCGGTACTGTACAACACACAACAGCAAAAAACTCCGGGAAAAAACTTGGAAGTGAATATTTAAGTGAAAGCCAGGAGAGGGTTGTGGTTTTATTTTCTCTTTTTTGGGAACCTCAAACATTAAAAATATTAATTAAAAAAAATAAAACAAAAGAGTATAAATAATAACAAGGTCAAGGTCAGCAGAGGGCGTTTGCATACAGGGGGGGAGTTACCCTTCGCCATTCAAGGGGTCACATCAGGGGTCAAGGGGTCAACAGGAACTTACATCAGAGCAAAGGTCAAAGGTCGGACTCAGGCATCATAGGAAGCAGCCGTGAACCAGAACGATCATGTACACACAGTTATGTTCATATACAGTGATTTAGATATAAAAAAAGAGCAAAACAGGAGTCTCAGGTACAGGTACGGTGGCCCAGAGGGGTCATGGAGGAGGAAGGTTAGGTTACATTGTTTAGGCAAAGTTCTTTAGAAAAAGATTTAGATTTATTTTTTTCAGGGTGGTGCTCAACTTGTAATGAAAGAGTGAAACATATTCATTGGAAATCAAATAAAGTAATGTAAACAAATAAAATGTCCTTTTGGAGACGTAAAGTATTGGGCTGGGCTGGGCAGACAGAGCAGCAGACTCAGAATAGATGAGCTTGCATGATTAAGGGGTTAGAAGTCCAGATTCTAAATCTGCCCGCATCTATGCTCTGCCAATCCTATAGGTGTGGTCCCGTGCTTATTGTGTGTGTGTGTGTGTGTGTGTGTGTGTCCACTGGTTATGGTGTATGTTTGTGTGTGTGTGTGCTGTTTGTGTGTCCAGTCATAGGGTGTGTGTGTGTGTGCTGTTTGTGTGTCCAGTCATAGGGTGTGTGTGTGTGCTGAAGTGTGTGTGCTAAAGTGAGTTGTTACATATACACAATGAGACAGCTGTGACTGATGTGCAATAACACACACACACACACACACACACACACAACAGGGCTTTGTCTGCACGCAGGAAAGGTCAGACACACTGTGCGTGTGTGACAGTCACTGTGTACATGACTCTGTGTGTGTGTGTGTGTGTGTGTGTGTGTGGAGTGCAAGTGGGTGTGGGCGCATGTGTGCATGCATATTTTGGCCTTAGCCCTCCTGTTTCCTGTGCTGAAGTGTGAGTTTAGGGCTCTGCCCCTGCCTGTGTATGTGAGTGAGAGAGGGCGTGTGTGTGTGAGTGTGTGTGTGTGTGTGTGTGTGTGTGCCTCTGCTGGTGTATGTGAGTGAGAGAGGTTGTGTGTGTGTGTGTGTGTGTGTGTGTGTGTGTGTGTGTGTGTGGCTCTGCCTTGACTTGGTCAGCTCTAAGCTTTTTTAGGGGGCAACATCCTCCCTTCCTGTCAACGTGTGTGTGTGTGAGTGTGAGTGTGTGTGTGGGCGTGATTGAAAGGAGTATGGGTGTGTGTGTGTGCGTGTGTGTGTGTGTGGGTCAGTAAGAAAGGGCGTATGGGTGTATGTGTGTGTGTGTGAGAGAGAGAGAGAGAGGGCGTACGGGTGTGTGCATACATCAGTCACACTCTGGTTTCACACAAGGAGCGGAGAGAAGATGACAGAAGGGGAAGGAACATAACAGCTATCCTTAAAAAAAGCTCCCCCCCACACACACACACACACACACACACACACACACACACACAAACAAACAAACAAACACACTTGCAGGAGGCTTTGTCCATTGTGGTACCATGTCAGTCAGTCCCTCTTGGATTCTGTCCTTTGTGTGTGTGTGTGTGTGTGGGTACGCGCATGCTGTTTGTGTGTGTTCTGTCACTGGAAACAAGGGCATATGAGGCTGTGCACTACCCTCAGGCTTTTAACAACAGTGACATGACTGGAAACACACACACACACACGTACACATACACAAACACACACACACGTGTACATGTAAACACACACACTGCCCTCCGCATACACTGACTGTACACCTCCATCTCTCTGAAACACACACACACCGATTCAGCTGCTGTGCCCCACCTCCTCCTGTGTCTGTGTGTGTGTGTGTGTGTGTGTGTGTGTGTGTGTGTGTGCGTGTGTGTGTGTGTGTGTGTGTGGCTTAGTGATATGATGCAGGAGCTGATGCGATTGAGCTGTGGTCCAGTGCCGTCAGGAGCGTTTAATTGAGTTGTGCTCTGGACCGGATGACTGGGCAGGCAGGCAGGCCCGCGGGTCGGCTCTTAAAGGGACAGGACGCACTTACAGCCGCTCATGTTTCAGGATGATATTTCAGATTATGGGTGGAAGGAAAATAAAAACCCCAAATCACCCCCTCCCCTTCCACCGAAGCAAAAAGCAACATGGAGGTCTTCAGAAGTGCGCACACACACAGAACCTGGGCACCAGAAGGCAGAACCAGCTGAATTTGACCAGAAGGCAAATTGGATAAGGATGGCCATCTGCACTTTGACCTTCACCTGACCTTCACCTGGTGACACCTGTGTGCCCTCAGCAAGGAAGAGAGGCAAAGGGTACTACACTATCATGTACTGATATGTCTGTTTGCGTCGGCCGTCTTGTGTGGCAAAGTCTGTCCCTGTTGGCGGGCTCCAATGGAGTGCCCTCCCTTACAGTGGGTGGAAAGCCACTGGGTTTGTGTAGAATTTAGACAGAATCAGCATCAGAAAATCATCCTATAAGGTCCTCAGTCAACGAATGTGGTTAACAGATTTGACACTGCAATGAACAACAACAAAAAAAGGAAACAAAACAAAATATACTGGGGGAACAATGGGGCCGGATGAATAACCTGGTTTGCTGGACCAGTCTGGGATACTTATAAATAGAGAATGGGCATTCTTTGTGTATGAATGTTTATATTCAGTAAGAAAAAAGAAAACAAACAAAGAAACAAAGCAATAAGATATTTAAAGTTTTCTATGTTACAGTATGTACAGCCAGCTCTGAAACAGAGCAAATAAAGAACACAATGAGAGAGTTAGCTTGAAAAATATGTGTGTGTGAGTTAAAAGAGTTAAGAATAGCCTGGAACAGAAAAATCTATACAAAATGGCCGCCGGGCGGGCATTGGTGCGGGCATTGGGTCCCTGACCGCTGAGGATC
>CM059283.1:2938734-2943734 GCA_030347295.1 Setipinna tenuifilis | reverse complement strand
ACGTGCGTCTTCTTCTTGGCGATGCGCTTGCGCCCGTAGAACACATTCACCTTCACGTAGGGGTCTGGGGGGGGGGAGAGAGGTGTCAGAGGATGAATGTGTGTGATTGAGTTAGTCAGAAAGTGTGTGTGTGTGTGAAAGAGAGAGAGACAAAGAGAGAGAGAGAGAGAGGGAGAGAGAGAAAGAATGTGTGTAAGAGTGAAAAGAAGTGAGAGAGAGAGAGAAGTGTGTTTGTGTGTTTGTAGTGTTGAGATTGTGTATTTACCCAGACAAAAATCTCAACACTAGAGATGATAGTTTATACAGTAGATCCGGGTTGATCTGTGTTTGTGTATTTATGTGCCTGTGTGTGTGTGTGTGTGTGTTTATCTGTGTGTGTGTGTGTGTGTGTGTGTGTGTGTGTGTGTGTGTGTACTGTCTACTCACTGCCAGGCAGTCCGCTGATGTCCATCTTGGGCAGGTGTTTGGCCTTCAGGACCACCACGTTCAGCCTCTGGGTGGCAGGATGGTAGGACAGGGACACCAGCAGCTCTCCACGAGTGTCACACTGGAGGAGAACACACACAACATGACATGCTTTATAACACACACACACACACACACACACAGAGATAAACACACACACACACACACACAAACAGATAAACACACACACACACACACACAGATAAACACACACACACCCACACATTCAGCCTCTGGGTGGCCGGATGGTAGGACAGGGACACCAGCAACTCACCACGAGTGTCACACTGCAGGAGAACACACACACACAACATGATTTATAACACACACACACACACACACACACACACACACACACACACGCATGGGCAGAACTCTGGGTGGCGGGATGGTAGGACAGGGACACCAGCAGCTCCCCACGAGTGTCACACTAGGGAACAGAGACAACATGCTTTACAACACACACACACACACACACACGAATCCATGAATCCATTTGCACTTGTGCAATGGTCAATGTGGATCAAAGGTGCAGAAATTGGCTCTTTGCTGCAGATATCACACCCATTCTCAACCTTTCTCTCTGTCTTATTTCTCTCTCTCTCTCTCTCGATCTCTCACTCCATCTCTCTCACTATCTCTCTCTCTCTCTCTCACTCTCTCTCTCTCATTCTATTTCACTATCGCTCTCTTTCTATCTCTCTCTATCTGCCCCTGTCTCTGTATCTTCTCTCTCTCTCTCGCTGTCTCACTCCTTCTCTCGCTCTATCTCACTCTATCTTTCTCTCTCTATCACTCTCTTTCTGTCTTATTATCTGCCTTGGTCTATCTCTGTATCTTCTCTCTCTCTCTCTCTCTCTGTCACTTAAAAAAACTGTATTTGTGTCTTTTCCTTCTCTTTCATCATGCAGTTCTCTCTCTCTCTCTCTCTCTCTCTCTCTCTCACACACACACATCACTTGTAAACCCATTTCTGTTTTTTTCTTCTCTCTTTCTCTTTCATCACTTGGTTGTAAACCTCTCTCTTTTTCTTCTCTGTTTCTTTCATCATTGAGTTCTAAACCTCTCCCTCTCTCTCTCTTTCATCACTCGGTTCTAAACCTCTCTCTATCTCTTCTCTCTCTCTCTCTCTTTCATCACTGGGTTCGTTCTAAACCTCTGCTGTGTCTTCCCATTTCACCATAGCAACTGGCCCTTGGAGACAGCAATGTTTCAACTTAAGACATGTGTGCCACAGAAGTGTGTGTGTGTGTGTGTGTGTGTGTGTGTGTGCATGCACACAATTCAGATACAGTTGGTGAAGATGTGTCTTTGTGTGTGCTAGCACGTGCGTGCGTGTGTGTGTCTGTGTGTGTGTGTGTGAACCCATGTGTGTTACAGTGCAGTGTGTTTCTCCATGTTTAGTCAAGGATAATTCACTGTGCCACAGTGTCTCTTTGTGTGTGTGAGTGTGTCTATCTGTCCGTCATGGTGTGGCTTTCTGTGTGTGTGTGTGTTTCAATCTGTCACTTTCCCTGTATATGTGTGTGTGTGTGTGTGTGTGTGTGTGTGTGTGTGTGTGTGTGTGTGTGTGTTTTTCGATCTGTCACTCTCCCTGTATATGTGTTTGTGTGTGTATCTGTTTGTCACTTCGAGTGCAGCAGAGTGCTCTGTTCTGCTGCCAGTGTGTGATTCAGTGTGTGTCTCATCTCATGTCCATGTGTGTGTCAGTGTGTGTGTGTGTGTGTGTCTGTGATTCAGTGTGTGTCTCATCTCATGTCCATGTGTGTGTCTCAGTGTTTGTCTGATCTCGTGTGTGTATGTGTGTGTGTACATGCGTGTGTGTGTGTACACGTGTGTGCGTCTGTGTGTGTGTGTCTGTGTGTGTGTGTATGTGTGTGTTTGTGTGTGTGTGACTCAGTGTTTGTCTGATCTCATATTCATGTGTGTGAGTCACACATCTACATAAGAGGCAGCTATGCTAATGTGTGTGTGGTTGTCATTCATCCAGGTCACGGTAGTCAAAAGACCTAAAAGGTGTAGAACACCTTTGCACTTCCTTTTGGAGCATCTTCTTAGTGTCTCAGGTAATCCAGGAGAATACTCAGCAAGCACCCCATCCCAACATCCCTTAGTTTGTGTGTGTGTGTGTGTGTGTGTGTGTGTGTGTGTGTATGTGTGTGTGTGTGTATGCTTCAGACAGAGCTAAGGCTTTTGTGACTGCTTGCCTACTGTCATGTCTGCCTGCTTTGTTCCTCCCTCTGCTATGGTGGGTATCTCACTCTGTGTGTAGTTTTTGTGTGTGTTTTCTGTGGTGGGGTACTTTTTTGCTTGCTATCCAGTTCATTGTGTGTGTGTGTGTGCGCGCGCAGTAAAAGGTGTGTGTGTGTGTGTATGCACGGTAAAAGGTGTGTGTGTGTATGTGTGTGTGTGCGTGTGTGCGTGTGTGTGTGCAGTAAAAGGTTAATGGCTTTCTGCGGTGTTGTAAGCACCTGACACAGTGCTGCTGTAAGCAGGATGGCATTTTTACAGGAAGCCATCATCATTTACCCCCACCCTCTCCTCTACTGCCACCTCTCCTCTTCTCTTATCTCCTCTCCTCTTTCTCTCCTCTCCTCCTCCTCTCCTCTTTCTCTCTACTCCCCCCACCCCTCCTCTACTGCCACCTCCCCTCTCCTCTTTCTCTCTTTCTCTCCTCTCTTCTTTCTCTCTACTGCCACCACTCCTCTCCTCTCCTCCTCTTATCTCCTCTCCTCTCCTCTTTTCTCTTTCTCTCTACTTCCTCCACTCGCTTTTCCTCTCATCTCCTCCTCTTATCTCCTCTCCTCTCCTCTTTTCTCTTTCTCTCTACTTCCTCCACTTGCTTTTCCTCTCCTCTTTCCTTATTGCCTCTCTTCTCCTCGTCCTTTCCTCCTCCTCTTTCTCTTTGCTCTCCCCCACTCTCCTTCTCCTCTCTTCCTCTTATCTCCTCTCCTCTTTCTCTCAACTCCCCCATTCTCCTGTCGTCCTCCTCTTTCTCTATACTTTCCCCACTCTCCTCTTCTCCTACTCTCCTCCCATCTCTTCTCCCCATCATCTAGTCTCCTCTCTTTTCTTCTCTTCCTCTCCCACTATCTTTTCTACTCTCCTCTTTCCCTGTTTCCTGTCCTCTGTATCGCTCCTCATTTATCCAGTAAAAGGAATATCACTCACACACACACACACACACACACACACACATACACACACAAAAACACATTATTAACCTGTACTCAGGTACTAGAACCTTTGGTCTGTGTCCCCTCCCCCCCTTTAACATCCTGTGTGTCACATAAACTACAAACTCCATCATCCTCTAATCCTTTTCCTGCCTGTTACCCATCTCCTCTCCTCCACCCCCGCTCCTCCTCTCCTCCATCCCCTCCCCTCTTCTCCTCCACCATTCCCTCTCCTCTCCTCTCCTCATCACCGCTCCTCTCCTCCATTCTCACTCCTCTCCTCCATCCCCTCTACTCTCCTCCCCTCCTCTCTCCTCCTCTCCCCTAATTTAAGTGGGTTTACATTTACGTCTGCTGAGTGAATCTCCAGAGTTGTCTCATCCTAAAGTGCTTTTACTGGATCTCTTCCTCTCCCTCTCTCTTTTTCTATCTCCCACTCTCTCCCTTTCTCGATCTTTCTCTCTCTCTCCTGTCTCTCATTCTCTATTTCTCTGTCCTCCCTCTCTCCCACACTCATTAAGCCTCAGCCTAGACTTCTCTCTCTCCATCTCCCTCTCTCTATCTCTCTACATCTCCATCTCCTTCGCTCCTGTCATCTCTTTCTCTCTCCATCTCTCCCTCTCTCATTAAGCCCTATCCTAGACTCCTCTCTCCTGGTTTCCTCCGAGCAGATCGATTCCTTCATGTTCCACTGCCTCCCATTCACAGACCCCATAGATTATATTTGAGCCATTCGCAGGGAGAGAGAGAGAGAGGGAGGGAGGCAGAGTGGGGAGGGCGCAAGGAGAGATGGAAAGAAAGAGAGAGAGAAGAGAGGACGGAGAGATGGAGAGAGAGAGACAGAAGAGAAGATGGAGGGAGAGAGAGAGAGACGCAGAGTGGGGAGGGCACAAAGAGGGATGGAAAGAAAGAGAAAGACAGAGAGAGAGATGGAGAGAGAGAAGAGAAGACCGAGAGAGAGAGGTGGAGAGAGGAAGTGGGGAGAGGCACAGGATGAGGAAGAGAGAGGGTTTAATGTGAGTAATTTAGTGTGCATACTAAAAGCACGGCGGATCCTCTTTAGGCTTATGGCCATAATGGGCTTGGGCTCTCTGTCCACACTACAGTAACAGGCCACTTTTCTCTCTCTCTTTTTTATCTCTCTCTCTCTCCCCCTTTCTCTTTTCCGCCCTCTCTCTACAGTAACAGGCCAGGGGATGCACTACCATTCTCTCTCTCTTTTTTTATCTCTCTCTCTCTCTTCCCCTCTCTCTCTGCCTCTCTTGTCAATGGATGCACTACCATTCTCTTTCTCTGTCTCTCCCTCTGCCTCTCTCTTTCTCCCTCTCTATACACTAAAAGGCCAATGGATGCACTACC
>CM059283.1:2926234-2931234 GCA_030347295.1 Setipinna tenuifilis | reverse complement strand
GTCAAAATACATTCCATTCCATTATTTCCTGTTGGACTGTCCTAGCTGAATGCGATGCGACATCGCGCGACAGTAAGCGGTGTGACGCGACATTTTGAAAGTGGTTTTGTCGCTTGGTCTGTTTCTATTTTTGTCGCGTCGCATCGCATCGGAGCAAAATACCATTGGAATTTGAAAGAATAAATACACACGCGATTACGGAACATGACGTAACAAACGAATGCAGTGAGGACATGAAAAATGTGCAGTGCAACGTCGGTCGGTCGCATCGCGTTCAGTTAGGACACGGTGTGAGAATGAAAGTGAGACTGAGAATGAGACTGAGAATGAGACTAAGGCTGACACTGACACTGAGAATTAGAGTGAGGATGGGGCTGAGAATGAGAATGAGACTCATAATGAGAATGACACTGAGAGTGAGACTGAGGACTGGATTCTGCTGTTGTTGGTCATCCATCAGTGTGTGTGTGTGTGCTGGGCAGCCATATCTATCTGCCTGTGTGTGTGTGTGTGTGTGTGTGTGTGTGTGTGTGTGTGTGTGTGCTGGGCAGCCATATCTATCTAAGCAGCCATATCTATCTGCCTGTGTGTGTGTGTGTGTGTATGTGTGTGTGTGTGTGTGTGCTGGGCAGCCATATCTATCTAAGCAGCCATATCTATCTGCCTGTGTGTGTGTGTGTGTGTGTGTGTGTGTGTGTGTGTGTGTGTGCTGGGCAGCCATATCTATCTAAGCAGCCATATCTATCTGCCTGTGTGTGTGTGTGTGTGTGTGTGTGTGTGTGTGTGTGTGTGTGTGTGTGCTGGGCAGCCATATCTATCTGCCTGTGTGTGTGTGTGTGTGTGTGTGTGTGTGTGTGTGTGTGTGTGTGTGTGTGAGCTGGGCAGCCATATCTATCTAAGCAGCCATATCTATCTGCCTGTGTGTGTGTGTGTGTGTGTGTGTGTGCTGGGCAGCCATATCTATCTGCCTGTGTGTGTGTGTGTGTGTGTGTGTGTGTGTGTGTGTTTGTGTGTGTGTGTGTGCTGGGCAGCCATATCTATCTAAGCAGCCATATCTATCTGCCTGTGTGTGTGTGTGTGTGTGTGTGTGCTGGGCAGCCATATCTATCTGCCTGTGTGTGTGTGTGTGTGTGTGTGTGTGCTGGGCAGCCATATCTATCTCCCTCTGTGTGTGTGTGTGTGTGTGTGTGTGTGCTGGGCAGCCATATCTATCTGCCTGTGTGTGTGTGTGTGTGTGTGTGCTGGGCAGCCATATCTATCTGCCTGATGGAGAACCTCATTCTTCCCTCACTGATGCTGTGATTCACATTCATCATCTCCCTCTAAGTGATGCACTCTTTCTTTTCTCTCTCTCGCTCTCTCTCTCTTTCTCTGTGTCTCTCCCTCTTGCTCTTTCTCTCTCTTTCCCTTCTCTATCTCTCTCTCTCTCTATCTCTCTTTTTCTCTCCATCTCTCTTCCTTTCTGCACAATCAACTGTGCCTGTCATGGTGAATTAGTTACCGTAGCTACTGATCTGTGATTCTCTATTCTGCTTTCAGTAATCCGTCTTCTCTTTCTCCCCTCTTCTCCTCTCTTTCTCCCCTCTTCTCCTCTCTTTCTCTCCTCTCCTCCTCTCATCTCTCCTTCTCCCCACCCTTTCCCCTAACCCTTTTCTTCCCCAGTAATCTCTTAGCTTATCTCATCACTGTTTGTCATCTGTGCCTTCGTCTGCTTCTCTCTCTCTCCTTCACCCTCTACCTCTCTCTCCCTCACCCTCTATCTTTCTCTCGATCTCCCTCTCTCTCTCGCCCCCATCCTCTATCTCTCTCTGTCTCTCCCTCTCCCACACTCTCTCCCACACCCTCTCCCTCTCTCTTCCCCACACCCTCTACCTCTCTCTCTCCCTAACCCTCTCTCTCTCTCTCTCTCTCCCTTGCTGTCCTGTGTCCCCTAGAGTGGTGTCTCCGTGGTAACCGTGAGGCCCATCTTGGTCTCTGCCAGCTGGAGCTGATTGGCATTCTGAGTCAGACCCCAGACCCCTGGGCACACACACACACACACACACACACACACACACACGCACACGCACACACGCACGCACACACACACACACACTAGCCCCAGACCCCTGGGCACACACACACACACATACACACACACACACACACACACACACACACACACACAGTACCCCTAGAACCATGGGCTTAAGATGAAAACAGGATGTCCTCCAGCAATTCCCACACACACACACACACACACACACACACACACACAGACACTTGCCTTCATGCACACACACATGCAAGCAGGCACACACACACATACACACAAACAACAGGCTTTTGAAAGCCAGCCAGATATACCCAGTTCCTGTCATCAGCTCAAGAATAAGGGGCCGGCACAGACACACACACACACACACACACACACACACACACAGAACACACACACACACACTGAGCCTGATGCTTTGGCTGTGACACCTCCACAAGAGAGGTGAAAAGTGAGGAAAGCGACACCATCGTGACTCAGAAGAACTCAGGAGAAAGAAACTCATGAAACTAATTTCCCTGCGTAATGTGCCCTACGCTTCATCAGACACGGCCATTTTGGGCAACGATGTCTGCAACAATCACCTGCAAAGTTTAACGAGAGGCTTTAGGAGTGCCTTACAGTGCCCAGAGCACTCGCACACACACACACACACACACACACACACACACACACACACACACACACACACACACACATTAACCTCCTACTGCAGGTACACACACACACATAATCACCTGCAAAGTTTAATGAGAGGTTTTAGGAGTACATTACGGTGTCCAGAGCACTCTGTCTCTCTCTCTCACACACACACACACACACACACACACACACACACACACACACACACACACACACACACACACACACACACACACAGAGGAGTGTGTTACAATGACCAGAGCACTATGCAGATGGAGAGGACACAGCAGCCACAGTGCGTTAACACACTCTTGCTGAGATATGATCCCATAACATTCACACACACATTAACCTCCTTCTGCAGGTACACACACATACACACGTGCATGCTTGCGCGCGCACACACACACACACACACAGCGTCCACAGTAACACAATATAAAAACTGTTGCTGAGTTACGTCCTCAAAACTGCACTGCATTCACACACCTCACTGCCTCCTTCCTGACATTCACATTCACACACACACACACACACACACACACACACACACACACACACACACACACACACACACACACACACACATTCACCTCCTACTGCAGGAGCTCTGCAGAACCCATTGCCTGGGTGCACACACACACACACACACACACACACACACACACACACAAACCTACTGCAGGAGCTCTGCTGAACTTATTGCCTGAGTGCACATACACGCACACACATGCGTGTGTGCACACACGCACAAATCCCCTCCTGCAGGGGCTGGGCTGAGTGTGTCTGTGCGTGTGTGTGTGCACTGTCATATGCCATCCTTCATAAGGGCGTCCATAATAGCACACACACACACACACACACACACACACACACACACACACACACACACGGGCATCTATAATGAAGATATCAGTGTTAGTCCCTTCAAGCACAATGTCAGAGCAGTGTTTCTGTGTGTGTGTGTGTGTGTGTGTGTGTGTGTGTGTGTGTGTGTGTAGATAGATGACAGCACCCCACACGTGCTGATTTAAGCCATTCATCCACTTTGCTACAACACACACACATGTGCACGGAGGACGTGATAAAAGCCTGGCCATAAATACACACACACACACACACACACACATACACACACACATAGACACACACACACACACACTCACACACACACACACACACACAGGAGGACATAAATACCTGCTTGTAGAGGCGTAAATATCTCTGATGTTTAATCATGCTGGAGATCGCTGCACTAAAATACTCAGCCGCTCCCTTCTCCTCTCTCCCTCTCTTTCTCTCCCTCTATCCATCTCTCTTTTTCTCTCTCCCTCTCTTTCTCTCCCTCTATCCATCTCTCTTTTTCTCTCTCCCTCTCCTTTTCTCTCTCTCCCTCTCTCTCTCTCTCCCTCTCCTTTTCTCTCTCTCCCTCTCTATTTCTCTCCCTCTATTCATCTCTCTCTTTTTTCTCTCTCCATTTCTCGCTCTCTCCGTCTTTCCCTTCCTCTCTCTCCCTCTCCTTTTCTCTCTCTCCATCCATCTCTCTTTCCCTCTCCATCTCTCTTTCCCTCTCTTTCCCTCTCCTTTTCTCTCTCCATCCATCTCTCTTTCCCTCTCTCGTTCTTCCTCGCCATTTCTGTCTCTTCATCCATCTCTCTTTCCCTCTCTCTCTCCCTCTCCTTTTCTCGCTCTCTCCATCTCTCCCTCTCTCCCTCTCCCTCTCAATTTCTCTCTCTCCATCCATCTCTTTCCTTCTCTCTCCACCTCCATTTCTCTCTTTCGCCATCTCTCTTTCCCCCTCTCTCTCTTCCCCTGCATTTCTGTCTCTCTCCATCTCTCTTTCCCTCTCTCTCCCCATCTCTCTTCCCCCCTCTCTCCATCTGTCTGAATCCCCCCCCCCATCTCTCTCTCTATCCCCCCACCCCCCACACCTCCTCCCCTCACTTCCCCCTGTTGGGTTGGGGGTATTGTTGCAGCACAGCTGATGACAGTGGTGTGAAAGAGTCAAATAAGATTGAACACACACCCCAGCCTATGATGGACAACCAAGAAAGGGAGGAAGTGTGTGTGTGTGTGTGTGTGTGTGTGTATGCACACGTGTGTGTGTGTGTGTGTATGCACACGTTTGTGTGTGTGTGTGTGTGTGTGTATGCACACGTTTGTGTGTGTGTGTGTGTGTGTGTGTATGCACATGTGTGTGTGTGTGTGTGTGTGTGTGTGTGTGTGTGTGTGTGTGTGTGTGAGAGTGTATTGAATGTACATTGTAATGAATACAACTTTAATGAGGTCTCAGGAGTTCTCTGGCTGCCCAACCCTTCCTCTC
>CM059283.1:2903734-2918734 GCA_030347295.1 Setipinna tenuifilis | reverse complement strand
AAGAAGCAGAACATGAAATAGTCTTTTAGACTACGAAAGTTGTCATGGTTACCATTCATAAGTGCATTGATATGGAACAGTGATTCAAATATTCGAGATCTACTTCAAAGGTAACCAGTTCTACAAAGCTAATTCCCACCTCATCAGCCAATCAGAAATCAGAATTTGATTGTTAAGGGAGATAAGACAAAGATACAGAAATCATTTCTGATATCCAATGCAACATAATCTATTTCCTGTTTCCTGTTTCCTATTTCCTATTTCCTGTTCCTATTGTTTTCCCATTGGAGTGTGTTTGTGTTTCTGAAGGATCTCGTTTCTTTCTTCTGCTGAATGCACTTCCTAGGAACAAACAAACAAATACACACACACACACACACACACACACACACACACACACACACATGCGCACACACACACTGTGCTCTCTCTCGGTCTTTTGTGATGTAACACAAATCACCCACTCCATTAGTCTCCCTGTTTGGGCTCTCCATTGCACTTGCGTCACTGAATATATCTGGCTACCCTCTCTACGCCTCTCTAGGAACACACACACACACACACACACACACACACACACACACACACACACCCCTCCACCCTCTCTTCGCCTCTCTAGGAACACACACACACACACACACACACACACACACACACACACACACACACACACACACACACATACATACACATACACACCTCTCTACCCTCTCTTCGCCTGTCTAGAAACACACACACATATACACACATACACACACACACACCCCTCTACCCTCTCTTCGCCTCCCTAGGAACACACACACACACACACACTACCAAGCACTCAACCACCTGCCTAGGAACACACACAAACACACCGGTAAGCACTCAAACACCTGCCTCAGAACAAACAAACAAACACACACACACACACACACACACACACACACCAACCACCTGCCTTACACAGGCACACAGCAGCCTGCATCACCCAGCTGTAGAATATCACACACTTACACAACTCATTCCCAACTGCGTTTGCAGCAGACTCACTCTAACACACGTTTCAGCTGTCAGGTTTCTGAGGATCATGCGCTTGATGTGCTTTCACACATCATGTGCTTTCAACTTCACATACATATTAATAAATATAATTCAAAGACGGAAGAGAATGAAAGAAAACCCAAAGGTAACAGGACAACAAACACACAAATATTTTACTGTTTGTTTTAAATCACTAAAATGGCTGCCTTTATGTCGGTGTTTCTTCAAAACAAAACTCATCGAGTCCCAAAATCTTTGAAATCACAGCTGAGAAAGATTCCATCCTGGTTGTGTTTACTGTGCCTGCTGGGCTTCTGTTTCTATGGTTACGCAGACAGATTCTACTCAGTCAGATGCTCAGGGTGTTTATGCAGAAAGCTGATGAATCCTGCTCTGCTTTCTAAGGATCTTACATTACATTATTACATTACATTACATTATATTACCCTTAATTGATTGATTGTTTGATTGATTGTTTATTGACACACATCAGCTTCACCTTTACAGGAGCACTGTTCTTCCTGTGGTCAAACAGGACCACAGCAGACACTTTTATCCAAAGCGACTTACAAAAGAAGGACAGGACAAAATAAGCTAACAGAATTGTAGACCCTATATAGGAACTATTATGCGTGAAGTCCCCATCAGTCCCCATCAGAACCAAGTGGACCTGTTTACCCGGTCACCACTGCCCTTCGACCCACTCCGCATCTAGGTTCTGCTGGCCATCGGCATCACAAATAACACCTTCTGCAGCCTAATCACAGATGGGGATCGTTTAGAACCCCCGTCTCTATGGTAACCATGGCGATCGCTCGATGATGCTTTCGAGTAACAGTGCGCTGGGCTGAATCAGGACATTTAAGACCGAAGATCTGATTCGTGTCTGGAGAGGCTCCAAGCGATGCGATAAGGTATGATATAATACATTATGACACAATATACAATATAATACAATATTATTTTTTGGTCAGAACTGTGTATTGTTCTCAACATATAATAAAGATGTCGTGATCACGCGAGACTATTAGCCTGGGTGAAGAGGCACAGACGTAGAGGTAAAAAAGCTCTTTTGAGAGACTGTTTAATAAAGCAACTTGATGGGTATTTTCCTGCGTGTAGTCACTACAGACTGAAATTCTCATTGCTTCCCCGGGTGGTTCATGTAAGACAATGACATACAGCACAAGACATATAACATGTCAGATTCCCTCCCATCATCTGTGTCACATGTAGACCGAAGACCTGATTTGTTTCTGGCAAAGCCCCAAGCGATACGATAAGGTAAAATATGATACATTATAACACAATAAGATACAATATTATAAAATGTTATTTTTGGTTAGGACTGAAATACTGATTGCATCCCCGGGTTGTTGATGTAAGACAAAGACACATAACATGTCAGATTCCATCCCGTCATCTGTGTCACATGACACCTGCCCACGCCCTGATTGGACGATGAAGCTTCGCTCTTCCTGGTGCTCGCAGGCTTCCTTTGTGTGGGCGAAGCTGCCCGCTCTGTCTGCCAACTCTCTCCATCGCCTCTCATGCCACACACACACTCACACTCTCCATCGCCTCTCACGCCACACACACACACACACACACACGCACACGTAGAGCTGCATTACAGCCAGAGACACACTCTTAAAAATACCTGACCCGCGCCTCTCCCTCCCACATCACACACATCACACACGCACACACACACACACCGCATCATCATCTCATCCGCACATCCGGACGCCAGCCTATCACAACGCAGCACCTCTGTTCCGGAACTCATGACATCACAAAACTTCCTGGATGACGAAGGGGTATTCTCAAATGACAAAGAGTCTTTAAAAAGAAAGAGTACAGGAAAGAAAGAATGAATGAATGACATGAATGAATGTCAATAGTTCTGGTCGAGGGCTTTTTGGGCCTTTTAAATAAATGTATGATACAGTATTAAATACATGGGCTTAAAGACATACATAATATATGGTCTACACACACACACGCACACACACACACACACACACACACACACACACACACACACATATATGACAGACATGTATATTCTGATCTATAAGATGCCTTATAACAGTGCTGTACGATACACCCGCTACGCATGAAGCATGTGGGCTTTTAAATAGATGTACGATATAGTCTTAAATACATGGGCTTAAACACATACAGAAAAATATATGGCACACACACACACATATATGTAACAAACATATATGTTCTGATCTATGACAGATGACAGTGCTGTACGATAAACCCGCTGCGTATGAAGCGTATGAACCTGCTGCTAAGGACAGTGTGTGTCTGGGTCATCGAGTTCTCTCTCCTGGAATTAAAGAGAAAAAAACAGAAACGAAAAAAAGAAGGAAAAGCACTTGGCAGTCTGGCGGGGGGATGGATGGAGGAGGGGGAGGAGGAGAGAGGGAGAGAAGGAGAGGGGGAGAGAAGGAGAGGGAGAAAGAAGGAGAGGAGGAGAGGAGGGGGGGGGGCAGGGGGGATGGATGGGGGGATAGAGAGAGCACGGCGAGAGCAAACGAGGACAGGCACAGGACGGCTCCAGAGACACCCCGTCTGTCTGTCGGAAACAAACATCCTTAAGTGCCTCTGCCTCTATCACTGCCTCTGCCTCTACTGCTGCCTCTGCCTCTAGTGCTGCCTCTCCCCAAACACAAGGATGCCGGCCACTGAGACACCCTGTCTGTCGGAACAAATATCCTTAAGTGCCCGCTGCCTCTGTTGCTGCCTCTGCCTCTACTGCTGCCTCTGCCTCTGTCTTTGCCTCCTCCTCTGCCTCTACTGCTGCCTCTACCACTGCCTCTGCCTCTTCCTCTACTGCTGCCTCTACCACTGCCTCTGCCTCTCCCTCTGCCCAAACACAAGGAGGCCGGCCCCTGAGCTAGCCACTAGCGCTTAGTGCTGCCTGCCTGCCTGCCTGCCTGTGTGTCTGCCTGTGTGTCTGTCTGTCCCACAGCTACAGCAATGCAGCACACATAGTCTACACCATAGAACTACAGAGGGTACTGGGGGGTACTGTACCCCTCCAATCAAGACCCAGTAGCCCCCAAAGACACAAAAATAGCAGGGCTGGGGGGTACTGACATATTAATGTAATGAATGTAAAATGTAAATGAATTATGGAGGGGTACAGTAGTTCACACTCTGCGCACAGCGCTAGCAGATAGCAGATAGCAGATAGCAGTCTGTCCTGTGTACACAGCAGAGCTGAAGGAGGGCCTGTAGCCTACTGTCTCTAAAGTTTTGTCTCCACCAAGCAGTACGGTACAGTTCGGTTCGGGACCTAACGGTTTGGTACAGAACGTTTTTGTGCAGTTCGGTACGGATTGTGTTTCCATTGCCAAAGGTAGAGTAGAGTCGTCACAGCAACGGGCGTGTCTCTAAACCGTACCACAAACTGGTGCCCCAACACAAGGGTTCCAGAAAATGGTATGGTTCGGTACGGTTATTTAGGTACGCTTCAAAAATTCTTACCATGGAGACACAAACAATTGCGAACCGAACTGAACCGAACTGTACTGTACTGCTTGGTGGAAACGGTTCTTAATTAAACTCCTCATTATCAGACAGCACTGCTGCTCTACTACTGTCACTGGTGCTGCGGTGCCTTTGTGCCTTACTCCCGCACTCTCAGGTATGGAGTAAAGGGAAGGGTGGGGTGGGGTGGGGGACACTGCATAACTGCTCATCGGGTTATGAGGTTTTGGTGAGCAACTCACACCCTTGTCACTTACAGACATACAGTATTCTCCATTCTAGATTACAGACATACAGTATTCTCCATTGTCGATTACAGACATTTATTCTGCATTGTAAATCACAGACATACAGTATTCTGCATTGTAAATCACAGACATACAGTATCCTCTATTGTCGATTACAGACATAGAGTATTCTCCATTGCATAACTGCTTTTTGGGTTATGAGGTTTTGGTGAGCAACTCACACCCTTGTTGATTACAGACATACAGTACAGTATTCTCCATAAACAGGAACAGTGCCATCTCCAGCCAACCCACACCCTAGTTTTGTTCATATATTTCTGTCTGATGTAATCAATTTCTAAGGCATTTACTCAGAAAAGTGAAATGTTAGTGTAGCTTCCACACACATATTTGCTTAGGCAGTTTCATTTAGTGATGTTTATTACCTAAAACATACTAGTTTATTACTTAAACCATGCTAGTTTTCCTATTGATAGGCACAGTGAGTGTGCAAATATGTCTGTGAACCACTGCAGATTTAAAAAACTGATAAAAAAAACTATAAATAACCACATCTGATTCCACACCACACTTGTACATTTTATTATACTGGTCATATTATAAGGATGTGTGTGGCGCACTAGTTAAGAGAGTCTGTCTCTGCTCACATCAACTTAGATGTGATACTGCGTGCTGTGAGTCTTGCTTGAGGTTAGCATAGTCTAACACAAACAACACGCCCAGGCTTCAACATGAAATTATACTGATGCTGTTATGTAAAGATAAATTCTTAACTTAGTCACAAATTTAGTCGCGACTGGACTCAGACTTTGCTATCGATTGAAGGCGGCTTTGCTTAAAACAAAAGCTCGAGTGGAGCGGGGCCAGTTGATGCCTTGCACCGGGAATAGACATAACGTCATCCACCCCAACCCACCGCACGCGCACTCAGCGCCATTAGAGAATTGGAGGAGGCATGAGCGTAGCTAGCAGGCCAGGCCGCGCGCCTCAACCAATCCCGCCATCTGTTCGCGGACCTGCTCGGGCTCTTAGGGGAAAAATGTCTTACTCATCTCGCAGTTAAACTGTCCGAGCTGCCGCGCATCAGCACATTTCACCTGGACATCACCAGGAATTTTGCCGAGCACTTAAGGCGATCGATATAATTGTGCAGAATTCACATTAGCCTTCTGGGCAATCTCTGGAGCACTCGGAGTCTAACACATCTGACCAAAAACTATTTGCACTGACACAACCATGTTATTGTGGCCATTATTGCGCAGAGGGATTATGTTGTCCATTAAACTGGACCCTTTTTCCATCACCGGTAGAGTTTATAAACACATCTTTGCCTCAGCATCACACTCTTGCGTTTTGTACATCAATAGATTCTCTCATGAATATAAACCAGCCTTCAACGCCATGCGGCCCTTGATATATAAATATTTCTCCTAAATAAACAAGTTCAACAATGCATTTGGCTATTGTAAGCACCAACAACGCACTGTAAGGCCCCAAATCCAAAGCCAGCTTGAATAGTAAACACTAAAATAAAAACCTTGATAGAGACATGCGGGACATGACAGGGTCGTTTCACGACACACAGCTGAACAGTGACACACATATTTCACTGGCAAAAGCCTCACATAGGCTTCAAAATGTGGCCTGTTTACCTCGGAGACATGCCATACCATGGGTGCTCACTGTTGCATTACACAACATGCAGTAGCTACACTCAGACATTCAGTCGCTAGCCTGCCATGGCAACACTGGCACTGTGGAGGAAAATGCGACGTGGAGTTGAGATGCCCTAATGCTGACTGTCCCATGCGGCCATTTGCTTGAGTAAGTTCAAAGCGTTCACTTACCATAGGTTGGTCTCAAATTGGTCATTTCAGCCATTTTGGAGCTTCGGAGTCTCTCTTCAGATCACAAAACAAATTAAAAAACAAAATAAAAAAGAAAATGCACCGGAACTATTTTATTTCCATGAACGAATGTTTTTGTTCTTATTCTGCGGCCAGGACTCTCAAACGCTGGGTCTCTGACGCGTCAGGGCTGAGCAGCAGTGTTGTGTTTTGCTAGCAGTCCCAGAGTGTCCGTAGTGATTGCGTACTCCAGAAGGATGCGCTCACGAACGCGCCCGTGCTCGCTCCCGTGCTCTCCTCCTTCCTCCGCTGTCAGTGGTGCCTGGAGCGGCTGCGGCATCAGAGTGGTACCCGAGGAGTGGAGGACATTTTGGCCCCGCCCCACCACTGTTAGACAATCCGATAGGCTAATCACGGTGACATCTTCGCAGCGTCAGTGTAGGCTATTTGTACAGGCTAGCCCCCGTGTCCAGCGGCCGGGCACTGATTTTATTGTCTTTAGATAGTGAGCTCATCGCAGGAAGCCGAGTGATGTTGACAGAGCCGAAGCACATAGAGCTGCTGGCTTAAATGAAAATGTCGGAAGTGAACCGTGACCAAAAACAGTCCACAGGATGTGAATAGTAATGGGCTAGGCTACTACAGACTGTAAATACCAAAACTCCAGCGCTTACATTATTTGCTTAACTCCTAAATCAAACGGCCATGTTGACCTTTAAATATATTTAAATAGTCTTAGAGTAGTAGCCTATTGTATTACTGTAATGTAATAGACGCAAAGGACTGAGTCTTTCTAGATCAGTCATAGCGTAGCCTACGACTCTGGCAACTCTTCCAGCTTTACATGTCCCCTATACAATCCACAATAAGCAGCATTTTAAACAGGTTACATAAGCTGTTTCTATCGGTTCTCACGGATGGTGTCTGAAAATAATTAAATAATCACGACGAACACACAACCTGCAAATTAGCAACATCTAGTGGTTACTGTGTTAATGTAACTCCAGTGTAGTCCCACTGCCTTCTTGCAGAACACCATTCTCCACTGTCAGTACTGCTGTTGGTTATTTCCAAGAAGACAGACAACAATATAGGCCTACTCCCAAAAGAGGCAGAAGAGAGGTGGGTGATATCCTTCCAGATCCTCCTACCTACTTATCTATATTTATCTGATATGTCTATGCAGAGCAAATTCATCTACAGTGAATAATATGGGCAGTGAGACTGGAACAACTTTTTCCCATTTCCAACATGGCTCTGGGTGTTCGCATCAGTTTTGCACATTCATGGTGATTTGGCTAAAGGAAATGCATCCTTATAGCAATGCCCTGAGTATACAATCAAGCATAAAAACAAGGAAAATACAAAACAAAAACACAAGTGAAAACAAAAACAAAAAGTATAAAGAAAAGGTGAAAAGGGTATTATAAAATAACATGTAAAATCAATTCAAACAAAGACACTGTACAGGACTCATATAACACTCATATAATCTAAAGCCTTAAAGTTGTCTGCAGACACAAATTGGTCTCATTTCAAAACTTCTTGTAGTTGGTTCCATGCAACTGGTGCAAAAAAGTGAAATGCTAATTTACCAACTTCAGATTTTATGTGAGGTTTTTATATGGTCATAAAACCCAGTGACCTTGTTTTATGTGAATTGTGTCTAATTTTTAAAAGTTCAGTAAGGTATTGCAGTAATTTACCTCGCAACGACTTCTAAACACACAGAAGGCAAAGTCTCTCCCTCCTCTTATGGCTCCTTATTCCACTTTCTGTTGCCTAGGAGACAGGGCATAGCAAAAGTGGGGCGCTTGCCCAGGAGCCTTGAGCTTGTTGTTGGAGACTGGACACTGGACTTGATTTATTTATCTTTTGTGGTGGTGGTGGTTTTGTTAGTTAAACTGGAGTTAAACACTTGTGCTTTACCATTTTTTATCCATGCAGCCGATCTCCGGATCTGGCAGTAGCATCTCCATTGGTAGGCCTTTGGTTAAATATCAAATGTAATAATAATAATAATAATAATAATAATAATAATAATAATAATAATAAACACAAGCATGTATTCATGTATGCTCATACCTCAGTGATATTCCCCCTGTGCAGCAATGTAAAGGTCACTTAGCAACAAAATAAATTAGATTTAAGTGCTGTATCTGTAGCACTTGAATCTGTAGCTGTATTTAGTGCTGTATCATTTGTCCTCACATAGGTTGGCCTTCAGTGTAATACAGTTTCTGATTTGCATACATTAAATCACTTATATCCTCCCCGGTGTTGGAATGTCTAAAGGATCCTTAAGAGACATATTATGTGCAAATGTGTCAAGTCCTGCTCTCATAGGGGAAAGCCTTTAGTATAACCTGTACTCATATACATACATCACGGATATTTCCCTCGTGTTCAAATGTCTACAGTTGCCTTGAGGAAAATGTGTGAGGCCTTTGGTATAACACAGTTACTGATTTACACACGTTACATGGCTGCTATTAACCCTTTCTGGACATGTAACACACACACACACACACACACACACACACACACACACACACATGTAATACAGTTACTGATTTACACACATTACATGGCTCATATTAACCCTTTGTTGACATGTAATACACACACACACACACACACACACACACATGTAATACAGTTACTGATTTACACACATTACATGGCTGCTATTAACCCTTTCTGTACATGTAACACACACACGCACACACACACATGTAATACAGTTACTGATTTACACACATGGCATCTCTGATATTTACCCTTTCTTGACATGTTCTACACAAACACATGTAATAAAGTTACTGATTTAAACACATTACATGGCTAACATTAACCCTTTGTTGACACGGGATCATGTGTTTGTTGACATGTTGCTTCTCTGAGATCAGTGTGTTTACCTGTTGTGAGTAAACAAGCAAACAGACACAGAAACAAACAGGCACAACAGCAGATTATTTTTTTTGTATCAAAATGTTTTACTTTGGTGTACAGTCAACATTACAGGAGCAGCACGTCCTTATACAATAAAATAATTATAATTACAACAATAATTGAATTAACAATATCAATAAAATAGCCAAATTTATCATCCGTCTTTCCACACTGGATCACGTGGTTTAAATACTATTGTTGTAAGAAATTGCTATGGTAACACGGAATGCTGCAAAGGTGTTCCAATTGGAGCGATTGTCTGTTTATTGGCATATTTCTCATTTTTATTTTTTTTTCCCGTAAGAATGATAATAAAACCCGCACAGAGAGGTTACTTCAGGTCAACAACAAAATCACGTGAGGAAACAGCTGTAGCTGGGGGGGTGGGGGGGGGGGTGGCGGAGAGAGGGGCATGATGGGATATCGCCATGGCAGCGAAACGCCACTGCAGGTGTGCAGCGTGACGCGTGATCCCTGGGCTCACTAGCGACGCTCGCCACCACAGGAAGCAGGAAGTGGGGAACCGGAAGTGGGGCTAAGGGGCTGGGCAGAGGGGCGGGGCTATGGTGCCGACGATGCGTGCAGATGGCCTCTATTAGCATACTAGTTAGCATTAGCGAGGTAACGTTTTGACCGATTTTATTTCTTTTCTTTTTTTTTGTCTTTCCACGGCGACACTGGCGACAAATATGCATTTCGTCAGTTTTTAAGGCAAAATGAAACCTACAGTATATTTTTTCTAAAAAGATGGTCAAGCAAACTTGTTTTTTTATTTTTTATTTTTATTTTTATTTTTTTTTACGATTATCGCCACAAAAACAGCGGGTACCTGACTGCCCCTCGAAGCATTGCAAATAATTCTAAGCTCACAACAGTAGGTGTACAGTACCTTAAACATCTAGTTACCAGTTTAGGTCTATTTCAGAATATTAACTGACTGCGTTTATCTCTAAAAAGTCATGATTGTACTGCTATACAACATGTTACATAGAATAAGTGAATGATTTCTTTTTCTTTTTTTTCATATAAAATGGAACAGAACTTCTACCAGTTCTACAGATGATGAGCGAAATCATCCAAATGAACTAAAGTGCCTATCCAAATATATTGTTTTACTCCGAAAGAGGGCCTGACATCACAGCTCTACACTCGACCGATCTGGAATGACGCGACGATGAAGGCACAAACCAGAAACAGGAAACAGGAAACAGTGACGTACGTGCGGAAGGAAGTGAGGTCACAGGTGACAGGTCACTTCCTCTTCCTCTCAGCTGTAACGCTTGACTTGAGCCTGGCACGGTTAGATATTAATAACGATATATAATATTATATATACTAATAATTAGATATTAATAATGATATATAATATTATATATAAAATAATAATCAGATCTTATAATAAACATGTCATGGCAGCCCACAGGTGGGTTTTGGTCCTGCAGCATCTAACTCAGGGGCCTAAGATGGCATCTCACTCTCATCACTAGCTGTGGTTTCATTCCAGTCATTTAAATAGGCTGACTGGTTAATTGGCTGCTTGATTGCTTGATTGATTGATTGATTCGTTAATTTCAGGGATTAGCAGGCAATAATCCAAAGGATTACCAGTGAGAAACTGTTATTTCCCACATGGTCCTGGGTGTTCTGCATCATCAGTTTTGCACATTGATGGTGATTTGGCTAAAGGGACATACACATCCTTGGCCACAGTTCTGTCAGCTCTGGGAGAGACTGTGTGGACTGCTAGCGTCTCCAGCTAAGATTTGATATTTAAATGTTTCAAAATGTGCATTAAAAAGCTGGAAGAACACCCTTTAATTGGTTTTGTTTAAAGAATGCATCAATTAAATCTCAGATACTGTATTTTGCGTACATTTCTAACAAGGAAACCCTTGGAGACAGACATAAGATGAGGCACTTTCCGGTATAAGTCTACCAGAGCCAACACAGAGATCTCATAGCCACTCATAGATCTCATAGATTCTCCTCAACAGCATCAGCCAGTGGACCTGTCACAGGCCAGCTAAACACACTTTAGTTTAGGAACACGAGTGCCCCACTCACAAGCCCTTAGACTGCTCTTTAGATGGGGCAGGGAGGAGGGGTCATTAAGATTAAAGGGCATTAAGTAAAAAATGGGGCATCATGTTTGACCCTGATAAGATGTTCTCTGTGCCCTACCACAGGCAGAATCTGGTCCATTTCAAAAATGTCAAGAAGTAGAACTTTTAAAGCTTAACTCTCCCTTTAAATGTATTAGTTGTTGAGGACAGACAAGGATGTCCTTGAGATGACCTTACCCTATGGGACACGTGTCTTCAGAGCTGACAGACACATGTGTCATATGACAGAGTCATGCTGCTGTTTGTCAGTGCCATGCTGTATGTAATCAGTGATTGTCACAAAAGCTCTCGTATCCTTATGTGCCATAACAGCCTAATGTCACTCTAGACTGCCACTGCACCATCACAGCACGTCCATTACCGACTGTGGTGATACTGTTATGGGACTGGACACTCATGGTGCCTGTCTGTATCTATCTATGACAAGGAATGACATGGGTTGTGACAGGGCTATGACATGCTTATGACCTGCTTATGACATGCTTATGTCAGGCTTATGACCTGCTTATGTCAGGCTGAAGTAAAGCGTTACTCTCCTGCCGTGACCGTGCTACACACACTCGACCCCAACACACACTCCGGTCAGCTGCAGACACACTGGCAGTGGGTAAGTGCACAAAAAACATCACCAGAGGTTTGGAGTGGTTAGATAACTAACGTCATAGAAAGCAACACACACACACACACACGCACACACACACACACACACATACAGGCTGCTTGGATAACTAGCATCATAGAAAGCAACGAACTCAGCGAACACACACACACACACACACTCACACACATTTTGCCCTAACCTCATCAGCAAAATAAGACCTCCTGTGAAAAGCCATCCCGTGAGTGCGTTGGCATCTGTGTCTGATATGGCAATCATGAAGCTACTGTATGTGATGACCAGTCTTCTGTCTAAGACACATGACCATCATTAAACTAGTGTATTTGACTATCAGTCATGTCATCCTGACCACTGATAGTGGAAACCTGCTAACCAAGGACTCTAGAACGCTACTACACTCTAGAATCCTCACTGCTAACGGCACCACTCTTTGTTGCCATGGTAACATTAAACAATGAGGTGTCCATAGATCACTAACCAATGTCCACAACGCTTAGAAATCTACAGACCTAGTTGAGTAAATAGTTTATCAGCTGATCTGGGTGTGGGTTGGGGGCGAGTCTGTCCAATACTGGTCGTCTCTTTGAGGGTCTAACACACTTAGATCCTTTAATTCTTGATTGCCACAGAGTGCCAGGCTGTCTGGTCACACATGCTACTGTAGGTAGAGTGCACACTAGATAGATAGGGGATTTGGCTTAGGAAGGAGGGTAGAAAAGGAACACTGATAAACAGAAGAAGAAGCAGGAACACTGCGATTGTGTTGGGCAGTCATGAGGTAATCTGGCTTTGGTGAGGATCATCACCCCGCATGGCAAAAAGAAAATCATAACAAAAATAATAATAATAATAATAATAATTAAAAAGAAAAAACAGATTTGGTTATATACACTGAACGTATTCTTCACAAACACACCAATGTCACAATTGTATTGTTTAAAGCTGAACATCTTAACACATTTGTATTAATCTTGTCTTTACTGTATTTCTATCATTATTATTATTTTTTTGGTATGAAAATAAATAGGTTGTTGGCTGCTGCCTTGCATGACTTTGTGTGTGAGCATATGGCTAGCTGGGTAGCGAGGCTACCACACTGTCTGTCCAGAGGGTGTGTTTGAGTGTGAGTGTGTGTGTGTGTGTGTGTGTGTGTGAGAGCATATGGCTAGCTGGGTAGCGAGGCTACCACACTGTCTGTCCAGAGGGTGCGTGTGTGTGTGTGTGTGTGTGTGTGTGTGTGTGTGTGTGTGTGTATGTGTGTGAGAGAGCATATGGCTAGCTGGGTAGCATGGCTACCACACTGTCTGTCCAGAGGGTGTGTGTGAGTGGGTGTGTGTGTCTGTGTGTGTGTGTGTGTGTGTGTGTGTGTGTATGTGTGTGTATGTGTGTGTGTGCTCAGGTGAGGGTCAGGTGGATGAGAGGCTGGGAAGTGGGGGTTAAGGGTTGCAATACTAATGGGGTAGGGGTAGGTTAGTGTGTGTGTGTGTGTGTGTGTGTGTGTGTGTGTGTGTGAGTGTGTGTGTGTGAGTGTGTGTTCAAGAGGGTGGTTAAGGGTTGCGATACTGATGCCTAGCTTGTGTCTCCCTTTGCCAGGCCTTGGAGTTCTCTCTCTCTGGCCGTGAGATTCTATGACGAATCATGGCATTCCAGAATATTCCAGAATATTCCCATAGAGTGGAGCTGCTTTAGCCAGGAACAGGAAACACTCACTGTGTCCCGCCATTGGCTACCAGTCACCACTCTGACTAGGGGTCTTTCCCAGGTTTGGATTAGAAAAATCCCTTTGATTGTGCATGTGGTGTATAGGTGTCTGTGTGTGTGTGTGTGTGTGTGTGTGTGTGTGTGTGTGTGTCTGTGTGTGTGTGTGTGTGTGTGTGTGTGTGTGTATGAGCATAAATGTGCGGTACCAAAGTGCTTGATAAACAATGGATCCCTCAAATACATTTTTAAGCTAGATTTCCATAAAGAGTTAAAAAAAACGAGTGTTTGGTTTGACTGACGTGTGTCGTTCCCGTGTCAAGCTTGTTATGTGGTGCTGTGCAAAGCTCTTTAATCTATTTACAATAAAGCTTATCTCCCTGAACTCAATAGACTGCAAACCCTGTGCACACACACACACACACACACACTGAACGGCAGCTACATCTGTTAGAAGTGAAACGAAAGACATGTGGTGTGAGACACGTACGCAGAAACACACTAACACTAGACCTGTTAAATGAGACTTGGCGGACAGAAAAGCCACGGTGTGGTTGCATCTGGTAGTGAAGTCTTGCATGGTATTTGTATTTGCGTAGTGAAATCTGTGTGTGTGTGTGTGTGTGTGTGTGTGTGTGTGTGTGTGTGTGTGTGTGTGTGTGTGTGTGTAGTGAAATCTTTAGTCAAACGTATTTCAGGGATCCAGGTGCTGTACACCGCTACGACTGAGGTCATGGGGTCATGGGAAGAGAGTGTGCAAACCCACATCATGGAATGGCGCCCCCTTTGGGCCAGAACTGGCTCGGAACTCAGCCAGAACCAGGCCGGGACTGGGCCGAAACTCAGCCGGAACTAAGCCGGAACTAAGCGGAAACTGAGCCGGCCCAACACCAGAGTCAGCCCACATGTATTTGGTTTTCGAGGTGTTACTGAAAGGTTTGTTGAGTGTTACAGAAAGGTTTGATGACATGTATTTGGTTTCT
>CM059283.1:2896234-2898734 GCA_030347295.1 Setipinna tenuifilis | reverse complement strand
GTATGCTGAGGGAACAGTAATGTGTGTGTGTGTGTGTGTGTGTGTGTGTGTGTGTGTGTGTGCATGTGTGTGTGTAGGAGAGTTGACAGCAGGGTATACTGAGGGAACAGTAATGTGTGTGTGTGTGTGTGTGTGTGTGTGTGTGTGTCCATCTGTCTCAGTATTTGCATAATGGTGAATGGAGCATGCCCGTGTATGTTCTCTCTGTGAAATAGCATTTGTATGCATCCATAAGGCTGCACATGTGTGACTGTGTAAAGAGGTGTGTGTGTGTATCTGAGTGAATGTTTCTTTACTGGCCGGTGCATGTTGCTGAGCTGACCCAGGCAGAAGCGTGTATGTGTGTGTGTGTGTGTGTGTGTGTGTGTGTGTGTGATGTGTGACCCACCTGGCCCTCTCGCTGGCCTCTGTGCGGTGGACATTGCTGAGCTGACCCAGGCAGAAGCGGTGGTGTGTGTGTGTGTGTGTGTGTGTGATGTGTGACCCACCTGGCCCTCTCGCTGGCCTCTGTGCGGTGGACATTGCTGAGCTGACCCAGGCAGAAGCGGTGGTGTGTGTGTGTGTGTGTGTGTGTGTGTGTGTGTGTGACACACCTGGCCCTCTCGCTGGCCTCTGTGCGGTGGACGTTGCTGAGCTGTCCCAGGCAGAAGCGGTGGTGTGTGTGTGTGTGTGTGTGTGTGTGTGTGTGACCCACCTGGCCCTCTCGCTGGCCTCTGTGCGGTGGACGTTGCTGAGCTGTCCCAGGCAGAAGCGGTCTCCTCCCGAAGGGTCCACGTATCCGTCCACGGTGACCACGGGACAGCTCGACAGCACCTTGAACATCTCGCCCACCTGCACGTCCATCTCGAAGTAGGAGATCGAACACCAGAACTCTGGACCTGATACACACACACACACACACACACACAGACACACAGATACAGACCAGTGTGTGAATTAGTGTGTGTGTATGTGTGTTTGTGTGTGTGTTTGCATGTGTGTGTAAATTAGTGTGTCTCTGTGTGTGCATGTGTTTGTGAATAAGTGTTTTTGCGTGTGTGTGAGAGAGAGAGACAGAGCGAGATAGATATGGATAGCACGTCCATCTCGAAGTAGAAGACACCAGACACCAGAATTCTGGACCTGACACACACACAGACAGACACAGACCGGTGTGTGTGTGTGTTTGTGTTTGTGGGTGAATTAGTGCCTTTGTGTGTGTGTGTGTGTGTGTGTGTGTTGAAGTGTTGAAAAAGTGTTGATATTAAAGATGTTAGATGTTAGATATTAAAATGTACAGAAAATGTTTTGTTTGTGTGTATGTGTGTGTGTATGTGTGTGTGTTTCTGTGTGTGTAGGGTCCAGCAGCGATGCCCAGTTGAGCTGTGTTTATTTGTGATGTAGTCGCAGCATCTTTGACATTGAGCTGTCACGGTGATTTGGCACTTGTTTGTGTTTAGGTATTTTGTGTGTGTGTGTGGGGGGGGTCTGTGTGTGTCTGTGTGTATGAGTGTGTGTGTGCGTGTGTGTGTGTGTGTGTGTGTTTGCGTGTGTGTGTGTGTGTGTGTGTGTGTGCGCGCGTGTGTGGGTGTTGCCACTTGTTTGTGTGTGAGTGTGTGTGTGTGTGTGTGTGTGTGTGTTGGCACTTGCTTGTGTTGTCATTCACAGCTCGTTTCACACATAATCATCTCACTGCCATACTTCCCATGCAGTGCTAGAAACCCAGAGAAACCTAGTGTGTGTGACTGTGTGTGTGTGAGTGTGCATGTGCGTGTGTGAGCGTATGTATGCGTGTGTGTACATGTATATGCGTGTGTGCGTGTGTGCATGCGTGTTTGTACATGCATGCGTTTGTGCATGTGTGACTGTGTGTGTGTGTGTGTGTGTGCATGCATGTGTATACATGCATATGCGTGTGTGTGTGTGCATGCGTGTTTGTACATGCATGCGTTTGTGCATGTGTGACTGTGTGTGTGTGTGTGTGTGTGTGTGTGACTGTGTGTGTGTGTGTGTGTGTGTGTACCTGGATGGTTGGACACAGGAGGGGGGAAACTGGGTGTGGAGTGATGCTGAGACCCTGCAGAGAAGAAGAGATGGAGCAGAGGATGGAGAGAGAGAGAGAGAGAAAGAAAGAGAGAGAGACAGACAGAGGGAGAGAGAGAGAGAAAGAGATAAAGAGAGAGATAGAAAGAAAGGGGGAGAGAAAAAAGAGATGGAGAAAGAGAGAGAAGGAGAGAGAGAGAGAAAAAGAGAGAGAGAGAAGGGACAGAGAGAGAGATGGAGGATGGGAGAGATATAGAGAAAGGGAGAGAGAGCAAGAGCGAGAGAGAGAAAGAGAGTGAAAGAGAGAGAGAGAGGGAGAGAGAGAGAGAGAATGGAGGGAGAGAGAGAGAGATAGAGGATTGCAGAAAAGATAAATCGAGGGAGAGAGAGCGATGGAGGGAGGGGAGAAGAGAGTGTTAAAAAGTCATCTGTTTAATATAACTGCACAAAATCTATTAGAACATCCATCACAGACAAC
>CM059283.1:2873734-2881234 GCA_030347295.1 Setipinna tenuifilis | reverse complement strand
TAAGGTAGCCAGCATGGCCTACAGACCACCTGAGCTCACGACTGCACTTCATTCCCCTCAGGCATTTTATTCCTACCATAGGATAGGAGTTATACTTAACGTACCGGTAATATTGTTTAATATTTAATAACAATATTTAATCATATGTATTTATTTATTTAAAAGATGTTCTTATCTGAAGCATTTTACCACTATGCCTGAACTCTGGGTACTGAGACCCTGCTGAGTTGTAAAAATGCATCCAAAACAGACAGACAGACAGACAGACAGATAGATAGATAGACAGATAGACAGATAGACAGATAGACAGATAGACAGATAGACAGATAGATAGATAGATAGATAGATAGATAGATAGATAGATAGATAGATAGATACTTCATTAATATCGGAGGGAATTTAGGAATTTAGGGAAGGAAATATAGGATTAGGAAAGGCCGAACTCTGGCGTGGATGGAGAATTGGGATTAGGGAAGACAGGATTAGAGCGTGTATAAAAAGATAGAATTAGGAAAGACGGGATTGTGTGGATGGAAATATGAGATTACGAAAAAAATGGGATTCTGGCATGGATGGAAATACAGGATTGGAAAAGCCGGGTCTGGAATATGTGGGTGGAAGTGTCGGATTGGGAAAGACGGCATTGAAGCATGGGTGGACATATAGGTTTAGGAACGCCGGCATCGGAGCCCGGATGGGAATATGGGTTTGGGAACGCCGGCATCAGAATGTGGATGGAAATATAGGTTTAGGAACGCCAGAATGGAAGCGTGGATGAGAATATGAGACTGGAAAAGCCGGGTGTAGAGTGTGAGTGGAAGTGTGGGATTGGAAAAAACGGCACTGGAGTGTGAATGTGAATATGAGAGTGAGTCGGGATTGAATCCGGGTCTCACCTGTAGGCGTCCATCGAGCGTCCTCTGTATGGTGACGCACTTGGAGGGGTGGACACCGTTGGTAGTGATAGCGGTGATGATGGGAATATGGGTTTAGGAACGCCAGAATCGAAATGTGGATGGGAATATGGGATTGGGAACACCAGGATCGGAGTGTGGATAGGAATATGGGACTGGGAACGGCAGTATTGGAGTGTGGATGGGAATACTGAACTGGGAAAGACGGAATTGCGGGAAGCGTCTCACCTGTAGGCGTCCGTCGAGCGTCCTCTGGATGGTGACGCACTTGGAGGGGTGGACACCGTTGGTGGTGATGGCCGTGATGAGGGAGTCCAGCTCGTCCTTCTTCTCCTTCAGCTTCTTGACCAGGCTCTCGATGGCCCGCTTGGCGAAGCCCTCGTTCTCGCCGCCCTGCCGGTGGCACATCAGGCTGTGCACGATACTCAGGCACGCGTCGTTACTGTTGGGGGGGTTCACCGACATCCTGCTATATACACACACACACACACACACACACACACACAGACGTCATTACTGTTGGGGGGAATCACCGACATCCTGCTGCACCCGGAAACATACATTACATTACATTACATTACACAAAGCACGCACACACACACGAGTGTCGTTGCAGTTATATACACATATAACTATTCATATACACCATATGCACCATATATACATATATAACAATTATTACCATATAGACAGGTGTGCCCATGCATTTACTATACCACACATGTGGTACTATACCATACATGTGGTATTTGAAGGTGTGTGTGTGTGTGTATTCATATCACTCAGAGTATGAGTACACTGCACATACTGTGTATCGGTATGCCATGTGAGTCATACAGAGCTAAATTGCTATACCTGTACACACACACACACACACACACACACATTCTCTCTCACACACACACACACACATAGCCACACATACACACATGCAGAGCTAAATTGGCATACCTGTACACTGTGGTTAAATTGACTTCTGTAAGGAGGGGACTCCTTCTTTACTCACAGTGGTCAATATCTCACTCTATTGTATTACTGTAAATATTGTAGCAGAGGGAGCTCAGCTCTGGTTGGCTGTATTGCAGGGGTGTGTGTGTGTGTGTGTGTGTGTGTGTGAGAGAGCTCAGCTCCAGCTGGCTGTATTGCTGAGGTGAGGAGGCGAAGCTGAGCTCTGGAGGGCTCCAGCCCTATTTAGCCCAAACTACCTGTACATTTCTATAGGCCTGTAGTGTATTGGTGGTGCATGTGTAGTTACGAGTGTGCAGAGGCCACTGATACAGAGGAGCATGAAGAGGCACACACACACACACAGAGCAGAGACACTAGTCTGGCAAACTGGTACCCTGGTACTTTACTTCATTTTGTACAGAGGCTCTGGCACTGGTCTCATTGAAATGGCTGGTTGTAGGCAGAATCCTTCCTAGCCAAATCAGCACACAGAGCGAGTGTTCATGAGCGTTACTTGTTAGTCCGTTAGTTTCCAGAAAGCTTTGTAACTTCCTTCATGTTAATGTTCGAGTAAAGGCAGATTCAATCGTTTTAAAATCCACACCTCCAGGAAAAAAGACGTTTCTCAATACAGCACAGCCAGACCCTCTGTACACACCGAAGTGAAGTACGAGGGGATGGTTTACCAGGCTACAGTGTGTGTGTATGTGTGTGTGTGTGTGTGTGTGTGTGTGTGTGTGTGTGTGTGTGTGTGCCAGGGATGGAAACTGGCCCCAGCCACCACCCAAATGCTGGTAAAACATGAAAGAGCCTGGTAGATTCTGCACACAGAATGCTGATACAAGCCTTACTGTAGTTTTTGCTATGTTTATACTGTTATGTTTTGTCATTATGTTTTATTGTCATGTTTATAAGCTGTTTAATGTTCACTGTGGGCCTAGGGAGCGCTGCAATTTCAAATCCTGTGTGTGCAACCTGTACATATGGCTTTTGACAATAAAGCTGACTTTGACTTTGACTTTGAAGTTTGATTTAAGGCTGGTGGATTTTATCATGTATGTGTCACTGGCTGGTAAAGGTTCACATCTTGTAAAGGTCATTTCCACTCCTGGTGCTGCCATGAGTCCACGAGTCAGACCTACATAAGTACATACAGTACTGTGATGGAGTGACCATCACTAGGGTTGTGCGTGTGTTTGTGTGTGTGTGTGTGTGTGTGTGTGTGTGTGTGTGTGTGTGTGTGTGTGTGATGGAGTGACCATCACTAGGGTTGTGGGTGTGAGGGTGTGTGTGTGTGTGTGTGAGTGTGTGTGTGTGTGTGTGTGTGTGTGTGTGTGTGTGTGTGTGTGTGTGTGTGTGATGGAGTGACCATCACTAGGGTTGTGTGTGTGTGTGTGTGTGTGTGCGCGCGCGCGCGTGTGTGTGTGTGTGTGTGTGTGTGTGTGTGTGTGTGTGTGTGATGGAGTGACCATCACTAAGGTTGTGGGTGTGCTCTGACTGCCATAGCAACGAGCCTGGCTCTTTGGCATTGCGGTCAAAGCTCACGTTTGTTACCAAGTACACTAATTAGGTCATCTGCCTGGCTGAAGAAGTGTGCTAATTAGAATAATCATCTGGTTTTGTGAATGGCTGAAACAAACATGTGGTATGGCGTTTAGACCTAGCCTATATACTGTCTGTATGGGAGTATATGAAGGCATTAGTGTGTAAAACACATTCATAACATGCTGACGAGCGTCCCATTGACTTTGAATGGGCCACTCCAACGTTCAGAGGTCAAATAGTTTTGAATAATGACCGCCGGAAAAGTAAAATGGCCGCTGTCAGTGGCAACGAGGTTTGTGCTTCTTTCATATCACTCCGCAAGTAGTCCGCTCTCTTATCGTAACGGAATATTAACGATAAACTGCAACTAGATATTTAGTAGCTGGTTACATTTCTACGCAACACTTAAACCAGTGGTTCTTAACCTTGTTGGAGGTACCGAACCCCACCAGTTTCATATGCTCATTCACCGAACCCTTCTTTAGTAAAAAATAAAATATGATTTTTTTACTGGTGCACAAAATGAACCGTGCATTAACATCACCTTGTTCAAAGAGGCTCCACCGAACCCCTGAGACCGACTCACCGAACCCCTAGGGTTCGATCGAACCCAGGTTAAGAACCACTGACTTAAACATTCTCAGAACATTATCCTGTACACACAGGGATGTACTGGAGGATAAACGCAAGTAAACAGAGTTTACCCACCTCTCAAACGTCAGAAAAAGAGTTTACCCACCTCTCAAATGTCACAAAAAGAGTTTACCCACCTCTCAAATGTCACAAAGAGAGTTTACCCACCTCTCAACAAAGTTTATCCACCCATCAATACAGTTTATTTACCCTATAATGGAAGTTATGTACCAAGAACAATTTCTAACATGTCAAAATCACACTATTTTACATGCCTGAACATGTTTTGTGTTGTGTTATCTGGTGTTGCATCGTGCCTCCACCTCACCGTGATCACCAAACTCATACTTCACCCACCTCTGATTTTACCACTACACTCCTGCTTACATACAGTACATACAGCATCACAGTGTATGAGGGCACAGAAACACTGTACACATGTGGGTCTACCGCAGAAAGAGGCAGTATGCTTTGCATGTGGGGAGGGAAGAGGGGTCAGAGAAACACCACGAAGAGAAAGTCCTGAGTCCCCGTCTGCACTGTAGTTTGCAGGGGTCAGGGGTCAAAAGGTCATAGCGACTGAGGCTAATGGCAGTGGATGGCCACCCTGCTCTGGGGATGCACACTAGGCAGCATGTACTTACCTCTGTCCCTGCTCATGTCTGTCTCTCTGCCTCATGTCTTTTTCTCTGTCCCTGCCTGTCTCTCTGCCCTTGCCCCATGTCTGTCTGTCCCTGTCTGTCTCTCTGTCCCTGCCTCTCTCTGTCTGTCTGTCTGCCTGCCTGTCTGTCCCTGCCTCTCCCTGTCTGTCTGTCTGCCTGCCTGTCTGTCCCTGCCTCTCCCTGTCTTACTCTCTGTCCCTGTCTGACTTTTTGTGCAAGCCTCTGCCTATCTTTCTGTCCCTGCCTCATGTCTCTCTGTGCCTGCCTGTCTCTCTGTCTTACTCTCTGTCCCTGACTCATGGCTGTCTCTCTGTCCCTGCCTCATGTCTCTCTGTGCCTGCCTGTCTCTCTGTCTTACTCTCTGTCCCTGACTCATGGCTGTCTCTCTGTCCCTGTCTGTCTTTCTGTGCAAGCCTCTGCCTGCCCCTCTGTCCCTGCCCAATGTCTCTCTGTGCCTGTCTGTCTCTGTCTCACTCTCTGTTCCTGCCTGTATCTGTCTCTCAACCTCTCTTTCTCTCTGTCCTTGTCTTTCTCTCTGTACCTGTCTATCTATCTGCCTGTCGCTCTGTAACTGTCTCTCTGTCTCGGCCTGGCCTACTCTCAGGATACAAACTAGGCAGCCTGTCTTTCTCTCTGTCCCTGCCTGTCTCTTTGTCCCTCCCTCTGTCTGTCTTTCTGTCTCTGCCTGTCTTTCTCCCTACCTCTGTCTGTCCCTTTCTCTCTGTCTCTACCTGTCTGTCTCTGTCCTTTTATGTACAGGCCTGACCTGCTCTAGGAATGCAAATTAGGGAGCCTGTCTTTCTCTCCATCCCTGCCTGTCTTTCTCTCTGCCTCTGCCTGTCTCTCTCTTAGGCTACTTGTCTTTCTCTCTGCCCGTGCCTGTCTGTCTCTGCGTGTCTGGCTCTGCCTGTGTTTCTCTCTGCCTCTGTCTGTCTCTCTCTTAGTCTGCTAGTCTTTCTCTCTGCCTCTACCTGTCTCTCTCTCTCTCTGCCTGTCTATCTTTCTGATTGAGCCTGCAGGGCTGAAGTGTCTCTTGCGATGCTGACCATCTGACATGATCTGGCCGTCCATCACATCACATTCTCTGGACCAACCCTTCTCCCACCCCTCACTACTCTTGTTGGTGAGGGTCCAAACACACACACACACACACACACACACACACCATCACATTCTCTGGACAAACCCTTCTCCCACCCCTCCCCAGTCTTGCTGGTGAGGGTCCACACACACACACATACACACACACACACATTTCTCATGCATCTGGGTTGCTAGGGTCCCTACTACCATTGATGCCCATGTGCCATCAGTTCTACTCCAACCTCCCACCCCCACACCCCTGACAGTGGGACCGGTCAATCAGGGTCCTACTCCTGCAACACCAGGCCCCTGTTCCGGACACGGCGGACCTGGTTCTCCCAAGAACCGTCCCAGACCCAGCTCAGATTGGTTTAGGTGGGCACTTAAACAAACAAACAAACAAAACCACGAAACGACAGGCGTGCAACCACCTGACCATGATTTTAATTACCATCTGTAGAGTCTCCGTAAAATAAGATCCGTAAAATAAGATCCTTATCCAAGTGCCACAATCACATAAACCAACAGGGCTGCTGCTGCCTTTGGATCCCCGAGCCTGGTCTTCACAGGATACATTCACTTATCTGGAGTGGAACAGGTGAATCCCCCGTGTGCACACTAGTCTTTGAATCTGATCATCCCTGTCGTGACAGGGTTAAGTTGATATACAACTTCATTCACCCCACAGTCGTGACCAGCGGTCAGGAGGGTAAAATTGCGTGCAGATAACTGTTATTAAATTTCTGAGAGGCAGAAAAGTAAGGACTGTTTACCCCACTGCGGACAAACGAATGCAGCGATAGCCAACCATATTTGGACATATCACGTCATCAAGACTGCCGTCTAATTTCACGAGGTCCCAATATGCAAACTACAACTAGGGGCAAAGACTTGTCTTTTACGACACACTATTGACTCGGAAACATGCGATTTGTGACGAGACGTTCAAGTGCAATGTACATGGCTTTGGCCAAATCAAATTCAAACCTAAGGAGTGAGCACTATAGCCTCAGGGAGGGCGAAGGGATAGTGTAGTGCCCATAGCTACCGTCGATAGATGACCAGGGCTTTGTCACGAATAACAGCAGAAATAGCCACCAGCCGCCAACTGTGTTTTATCAAAGTCTTTGGTTTTATCAAAGCGAACAATGTGAGGGGAGGAGGACACACCTCCGCCGAGGGCTATCTATCGCATCAAGCCTGGGTTTGACAAGAGGGGGAATATCCCCTCCTCCCCAGCCCTCAGTTTCTCATTTGGTCTCTCTCGGGTGTCTGTCGTGACAAAAACAAGCGTCATATTTGAAATAATCGCTCTTACTTACACATCTGTAGGGGTGCTGGGCTGGGGGACCCGATCTGAAGAAGGAGGATATAACGTGGGCTGGTGAGGTAGTGGCTAGGCTATCCGAATCCCCTTCCCCCTCCTCCCAAACTATCTGTCTCTATCCAAGTCGATACCAGACTCTATCAGCCTCGCTGTCTCGGCTCGTGCATCCTGCTCGCTCTCCCGAAGCCTCGCTCTCTCCCTGGACTCAGTACAATAACAAAAGCGGGTAGACGTTGTGCGTGTGAGCGTCTCGCCAGACTCCAGCCAATGGGGAGGCCGGTCTCAGAGGGACAGCCCCGCTCAGCCAATCAGAGCGCTGCTCTCACGGCTGGGCCCCCGTGCCGAGGTCTGTCTGGGTCGCGTCTGGATTGACATATCGGCGCGACTG
>CM059283.1:2841234-2871234 GCA_030347295.1 Setipinna tenuifilis | reverse complement strand
CCAAGGCTGTATTTACTGTGCCTGTCAGTGTTTGACACACATGAGAAACAGAGCATAGAGGTTTTAACAAAAAAAAGGTACATCACACATAAACTTGAACCACTAAGTTAAATAAGTATAATTAAACAAGCTGCCAAAAGACAACAGCAGTTGCTGACATAAGCTGACATTTAGCTGTTCACACCTCCCTCTTGTGGCAAAACAGAGTATCACAAACTGATGATGAGATTTCGCTTGGCTAATTCTGAAGTCATTGAAATACAGTTTGAAAACAGCTAGGACACCGTTTCTACACAGACTACCATGCAGACTACCATGTAAAGAGCCACACATGGCCTGGCCACGTTACCTAGTTAGTATGTGTTTGAGCTTTGTCCTAGTGATGTCAATAGCACACAAAGCAGGATCACGGTGGTTCTGCATGTCAGCTCAACTGCGATCTAGTGGCTGATCCTCCATGTCAGGCCACACCTCTCTTGAGCATCACACAGCTCCATGGGAGCGTGAGGGGGGGAGAATACAAACACAAGAGAGGTGCATTATGGGGCTGTATTATGGGCTGCATCATATCATGCCCCCCAGCCGCTGGAGGTGAGAAGATGCATCATCAGGGCTTGCTGGGGGAGCGGGGTGTGAAGGCACCAGACGTCTCCAGCATGGTCTTCCTGCGTGCCGTCTCCTTGGCAACGTTGTGGTTGAGCCGCCGCAAGCGCTCCTGTACAGAGACATGACGGGAGATCAGTGGCCAATCAGGGATCGGCATGCAGACTGGCATGATAAAGGGCAGTCGGAAAGGACAGATGTGTTAACTCGTCGTCAGCACAGTGATGGCTGAAGCATTTACATTGCAGTTCAACTCAAAGTGTTTAAGAAGGCATTTTTAAGGCCAGAAAAGACTAAGCACTGTCAGATAGGATAACTATTGAATTTGACAGATGTAAAATCTATTCATACAAATCCTTGGACAAACCTGGGCATTCTGTAGGATGTTGTTGACCAGCACCACTCTGCGTCGAGCATTTAGCAGTTTCTTGACATATGGGTCGAGATCTAACGCCACCTTCTGGTGTTCGTTTATCCTACACAGTTCTACAAAGAGAAAGAGAGGGGCGTTTCAAATGTGTGTCATCGACCTGCCAGTACAAAACAAATTGGCCTGAAAACCGCATATGTTGATCGACATAAACCCTTGACTATGCATAAATCCATCCTACCTGAAGCCAAATTGTCAATATGCTCTCGAAGCTCCACTTGACTTTCTCTGTTGACACAAACATAAGTATCACTGACTGTACACAGCACATACAACATATAAATTAATATAACAACATATCAAACCTTGCAACGTCACCACTTCACAGGCTTAAGTATAAAGTATGTTCACTTATAATTTCATCCTGATTTTATGCATCACGAGACCTGTCATATGACAGCTAAGAGCTGATTAAGTGAGAACGCTAACAAGCTACTCAAACTGACAATGACATTTTAAGACAATTACCGAACTTAATTGTTTTGTTCTTGTCTAGGAATGTTGCACATACCTTACTGAGTGGACATGTAGGTCCAGCTGTTGTACAGCAGGCTTTAAAAGCTCAAAAATACCCTCTGCAATGGCATCTTTCCCCGAAGGAGTTTCAACCACTGCTAACGCCGCCATGTTTCCTGAAAATGTACTACACTCTCGCGACGTTTGACGTCAGCGTGAACCACTCCATTTTCCTCTGGTCGGGTCACACATACGATTCGGATTAGCACCATTTTGTTTTGAAAGGGAGGAAAGGCAACTGGACAACGCAACAGTCTAGTCTTTAGGCAGACAGTATTCAGTCAACGTCGTCTTTCTGTTATTCAGGTCACTTGTAGATTAACAACAACGAAAGAAAAGTATTCCTGGCGCGACTGGTGTTCTGCTGGCAATATTTTAAGTAGATATCATCGCAACGTCAACGTTAGCCCAGCCAAGCTGGCGAGCAAATTCTTTGGCACTCCTATCCCAAACAGGTCACGTCTCAAATATTTTTTTATCCAGAACATTCTGACACGTAACTTAACTCTTGCTGTTTTATTAGCTAAATATATTTTGATTCTGTTTATCTGCATAGTTGTGACAGTGTTTCAATTTAGATGTTGATAAGTAACAAGTTCTAGTCCTTTAAGGAGTCTTGGTATTTTGCGTGACATACTTAGCCAGTTAGCTAGCATTACGTTGCTATGTAACTAAATGTTTAAATTCCTTATTGTTGCTCGTTGGCTCGCCCATTATATACACTTAGGGTTGCGAGCTTAGTATTTTGGAATATTAACTCAAAATATAATAAGACTCATGGATAAATGTTAGCATAACGTTAATCGCCAAAATGATTGATATCCCAGTAGGTAGGCGTTAGTAAAAATGGGCAGTGGTACTGGTACACTCTCCAACAAAATTAACGTCCGATACGTTCTTCTCACGAGGAGTGTATGCAGAAGCCAAATAATTCAGTTAATGAACATTTTCCTGTTATTGTTTATTGCTTGATATCTAATGAAACCTGGAAAATAACTCGGCGTACCTTCCGAGCCTGGCATGTTACATAATGCTAGTACAATTGGCTGTATTTGTTGGGGTTTGTTGGTACACCTGTCAAACGTGTTGTGTAATTACATCTGCCTACGCTGTTCATTTTGAGGGTTATAACGTTCGTTATTACTGTGTCGTTTACAGGAGACCCAGTGGGATCGAAGCTAATATGAGTGCGCCTTCAACTCAAAAAGTCGTGCTCAAAAGCACCACGAAGCTGTCCCTGAACGAGCGGTGAGGCGCCACGCACCCCGACAGCTTTTACTGACGGAAAGAAGCGAGAAAGAGAAAGAGAGCACACCTAGAGAATACATAGAGAACCGCGGCAAGATGGTGTGCTTTGGAAGTCACAGGACGGCCATACCACGCCTGTCATGGACGCTAAAGTGCCCGTCTCCTGTGCCCTCCTTAGACGAGATGCCCCCTGGTCGTGGGAGGTCTAGTCGTGTAGAAAAAGTGCTCATTGGTACAGGCTGATGATGGGTAAAAGCTGTAATGGCTCTCTGGTATGGCTGTAGATCAGCTTGGCATCTCTTACAGAGGCACAGATCTCTGATTAGCATTGCCCACACACATGTGATGAGAGAGGTTGATGGTGATGCCATGGAAACGAGGGTAAGGTGGTGCGGTGCTGTGCTGTGCTGTGTGCACCCGCACAGAAATGGGCTTCGTTGACCTTGTGAATGGAGAGTGTCAATCATGAAATGCCAAAATGGAGGATGTACACACTGTGCCCTCCCTCCGCCTTCCCAGCCCTCTCACAAACTCTCTCTCATTCCTGCTCTCTCATTCCCAGTATGTCTCTCCTTCTTCATCCATCATCCATCCGTTTCTGTCGCTCTTCCTTCCTCTCCCTCGGCGCGCTCTGTCTCTCTCTCTCTCTCACTTCCTGTCTCGCACCCAGTGAAGGCACCCAGTCCGAGCCGGGACGTGCCCGTGTCCAGCTCCCGTCTCTGCACCCCCCCGTGCCTCTGTGAACCCCACCCTCGGTGACCCCTCACTGGGGGTGGTGGGGGAGGGGGGGGAGGCGTGCGGCACGGTCCTGGCTGTAAGTGGCTGGGTGGCCAGACACCCCTCCAGCCCGGGGCCCCCACCCCGTTAGCCCCTCCTCGTCTGGGGCTGCACCCCGGGGCTCAGGGGGCCCGTAAGAGGCAGTCACACTCTCATCTGTCTCTCTCTCCTCTGGCTCTTTTGTTTTTCTTCTTATTTTTCTCATTTTTCCTCGTGCCCTCTCTTTCTATCTCTCTCTCTCTCTCACTCTGTGTCTCTTGCTCTCTATCTCTCCCTGTTCTGCTTCATGTTCCCTCTTGCTCCCTCTCCTTATCTCTCCCTTCCTGCTAGTTCTGTCTTTCATGTCCTCTCTCTCCACTTCTCCTTTCACCCTCACTTTTCATTTTAACGGTATGTTATTGTCTACTTTTTACTCCTCGCTCTTTCATTTTTTCTCTGTTTTGGTTTCTCAGTCTTCTCTTTGACTGTTCCCCTCTCTTTCTTTTTCCTTGACTGTTTTCCACTGATCCCTCTAACTTTGTCTCACTCATCAAGCTCATCACCTCCACCTGCTCCTCTGTCTGTCTCATTGCGCTTCCCTGCTCTGTCCCTTGTCTCTGTGCTGTCCTCAGCTCTCAATATGCTGGTTTAGGTGTACCTCCACAGCTGAGTGCTGCGAGGTACTATCTGGGGTGTCTAGACTTCACAGAGAGAGAGAGAGAGATATTAAACAGACACAACACAAGACAAAGTGGGCATTCACTGACTACGCCATGGCCTGCCCATGGCTACGTCCAGTGTGTGTGTGGGGGTGTGTGTGTGTGTGTGTGTGAGAAATGATTTGATTTGGAACCCTCCCTCCACTGCCCTCCCCTCCCTTCTCCCCTCTTCTTTTCTTTCATTCTTCTACCCCCCACCCCCTACTCTCTCCCTCTTTCTCCCTCTCTCTCCCTCTCTCTTGTCTCTCTCCTCCTCCTTCTCTCCTCCTCCTCGCTCTCTCTCTCTCTATCTACCCCCTACCCACTCTCTCTCTCTCCTCCTCCCTCTCTCTCTCTCTCCTCCTCCCTCTCTCTCTCCTCCTCTCTCTCTCTCTCCCTCTCTCTCTTCCTTTCTCTCTCCTCCTGCCCCCCCCTATCCCCCCCCCTCTCTTTCTCTCTCTCTCTCTCTCCCTCCCCCTCTCCCTCTCTCTCTTCCTTTCTCTCCTCCTCTCCCTCTCTCTCTCTCTACCCCCCCCCCCCTACTCTCTCTCTCCCTCTCTCTTTCCCTCTCTCCCTCCTCCTGTCCCCCCCTATCCCCACACCCAAGCTTCACAAACATGCTGAAGAGCAAGGCGCCCCCGGCGGTGAGCATCCGGGCCAGCCTGCAGCAGCAGCACATGGCCAGCGCCCGCAACCGCCGCCTGGCCCAGCAGATGGAGAACCGGCCCTCCGTGCAGGCCGCCCTGCAGCACAAGCAGGTGGGTCGCACTCAGGTGAGGTGCACACACAGGCCGCCCTGCAGCACAAGCAGGTGGGTCGCGCTCAGGTGAGAGAGAGACACACACACACACAGGTGAGAGAGAGACAGGTGAGGGTCAGATGGAGAACCGGCCCTCCGTGCAGGCCGCCCTGCAGCACAAGCAGGTGGGTCACGCTCAGTGAGACACACACACAGGTGAGAGAGACACAGGTGAGAGTCTTGTGTCCTTAGCACAAGCAGGTGGGTCGCACAGGTGAGACTCTCTTGTTCATAGCACAAGCAGGTGGGTCGCACACCCATAGGTGAGACTCTCTTGTTCATAGCTCAAGCAGGTGGGTCGCAAACCCATAGGTGAGATTCTCTTGTTCATAGCACAAGCAGGTGGGTTGTATGCAGTTGTATATAGGTAAGACAGTTAGGTGAGACAGTCGTGTACTTAGCACAAGCAGGTGGGTCATACAGGTGAAGCACTTAAGCTCTGTAGCACAAGCAGGTGGGTCGCACACAGTTGGCTCACACACAGGTGAGAGACTCGTGTCCTTAGCACAAGCAGGTGAGACATTCTTGTCCTTAGCGCAAGCAGGTGGGTCGCACACTAGTGAGACTCAAGCCCTTAGCTGCTAGGTGTGGATGAGCAAGACACGAAAAGGTACTAGTCAGTAGATGACCTCTGGCAACAGCTACACTGTCAACATGAACTCTAAGAGAAAGATGGGTGATATCGAAATCTGGACACAGCATGGGAATTCCCAACAGGCACCTAGTGTCATTGTTTAAAATTAGAGATTCTGTATCTAGCGTAAACATCATCACCATCACTGTTATCATTGTTATCTGCAGCGCTTAATTGTGGAAGCTGGATTCTATAGTAGGTGGGATCACATTGGCAGTGTTTGGATAAGCGGGTTTACAGTCTCCACTGTGATTGGACACAGGTTACCTAGGCCTAACTGAAGAAGAAGTAGAAAGCTGAACTGATTAAATAACAAATTTGAAAGATGTGCGAAATTGCACCCATGAGTCATTGACTAAGCTCAAGCTATAACGTTATTGTAGTATCCAACCCCTAAAACAATTTAGTATATGGTCACAGAAGCTTACATTTTTAGAATATAGTGAAATTTAAGAAGGTGGAATTTGACCATTTTCAAAACATTCCCTAAAAAGGTATTGAGTAATTGATTATTAAAGGTTGGTGATTTTAATTTAATAGTTGCCATGAAGCTCTAGGCAAGCCAATGGCCACACGTAGTTGGATATGTGTTGGAGTTTCAAACTTGCCAACTCCCAAAATACAAACACACACACACACACTCACACACACTGTGCACCTATGCTACGTATTATGTGATTGAGTCAAGGATGTTATGACTTCAGCAGGATGTTTGGGTGTGTGTGCCTCTTGACAGAGCCTGAAGCACCATCAGGGAAAATCAAGAGCACACACATACACTGACCTGCATGTAACTAGCTATTTAATGGGCCTGTTTGAAGTGGCTGGCTTAAAGCAATGCATTCTGGACGTTTTTGGACAATCTTGTCAGATTACCACATGGGTGGGTATGGTGTGAGGTTCGGATGAGATTGTCCAAAAACATCACTAAGAATGCGTTGCTTTAAGCCAGCCAGCCAGTCATTTCAAACAGGCCGAGCCCGATGACTCATTGTGTGTTCTCCCTCATATTTACACTGTGTTTGTGTGTGTGTGTGTGTGTGTGTGTGTGTGTCTGTCTGTCTGTCTGTTTGTGTGTCATGGCGGTGATGCAGAGTGCACGCTAGTATGACCTCTGTTTAACAACATCCATGTCTGTGTGTGTGTGTGACTGTGTGTGTGTGTCTGTGCGTGTGTGTGTATCTGTGTGTGTCTGTGTGTGTGTGTGTTGCCCTGGCAGAGCCTGAAGCAGCGTCTGGGGAAGAGCAACATCCAGGCGCGTCTGGGCCGGCCGGTGGGGGCCCTGATGATGCGCGGGGCAGTGGGGGGACGGGGCTTTGGCATGAGGGGGGCAGCCAGAGGAGGCATGAGGGGCCGCGGGGGACGAGGAGCCGCCATGAGGGGAGCACTCGCATTCAGGGGTGAGTGTGTGTGTGTGTATCTGTCTGTCTGTCTTTCTTTCTCTCTCTCTCCCTCGCTTTCCCTTGCATTCAGGGGTGTGTGTGTGTGTATATGTGTCCGTCTGTCTGTCTCTCTCTTTCTCTGTCGCTCTGTCTGTCTGTCTCTCTTCATTGCTTTCCCTCACATTCAGGGGTGAGTGTGTCTGTTTCTCTCTCTCTCGCCCCCCCCCCCCTCTATCTGTCAGTAATTCATGTTTATAAATGTAAATGTAAATGTGTAAAAATGTTCAACAGCATGTTGAGAAGATCTGCATCCAATCATAGCACTGTTTTGAGGGTGCTGTAATTGTGTGTGTGGCTGAGTGTAAAGCAGGGAGGCAGTGTTGAGACTGTAGTGCATGTGTGGGTATCACTGTGGTAGACTGGCAGTATAGAGACTAGTGTGTGTGTGTGTGGGTTGGGACGGTAGTGTGTGTGTGGCTGTGTGTAAGTCAAAGAGGCAGTCAGTGTTGAGACTGTAGTGTGTGTGGGTGTGGGTTGAGACTGTGTGGGTGTGGGTTGAGACTGTAGTGTGTATGGGGGGATATCACTGTGGCAGGCAGGCAGTGTTGAGACTAGTGGGTGTGTGGGTTGAGACTAGTGTGTGAGTATGGCTGTGTGTAAGGCAGGGAGGCAGTCAGTGTTGAGACTAGTGTGTGTGTGTGTGTGTCTGTGTGTGTGTGTGTGTGTGTGTGTGTGTGTGTGTGTGTGTGTGTGTGTGTGTGTGTGTGTGTGTGTGTGTGTGTGTGTGGGTTGAGACTGTAGTGTGTGTAAGTGTGGCTGTGTGTAAGGCAGGGAGACAGTCAGTGTTGAGAGCGTAGAGCAGCTGTTGATGGAGGCCTGTTGGTTTGCCAGCTGCTGGAGGTCCCCAGGGGATTCCCGTGGGGGTAGCCCCATTCAGAGCTCTCCTGCTGGGCTTGGTAGCACCTCCACGCACCCCTGAAACACAGCTGCAGCTGGAGCTGTCTGTCACGCACAGTAGATGCCTGCTAATGTTATCACTTTATGACCCCCATAACGACACCTCTCAGTGGGGCACCCCACCCCACCTGGGTGAGGAGAGTATTAGACACACAGGGGGCTCAGCAGTGCATGGCAGAGCAGTTTAATGTGGAGCAGTATACAGGAGTGATGTGATTAGGATACAAGTATATAAGTATACAAGGATGTTTTATTGTCATATGCATAGACATACTGGGTAGAGTAGGACATGCAGTGAAATTAGTGAAAGTTTGTCTAGGAAAGAGCTAGTTGGAATATCGCTTCTGTTGTGTCAGAGGGGCTCGGAGTTGGAAGCGGATCAGGAAAGACTGGAAAGTTCGGAGTGTGTGGAACAGAACCGGCTCTGGAATGCACTATTAATGGAACCTCTGGAACTCAGCTGTGGAACTCGCTCCAGGCTGCTGCTGCTCTGCCTGCCCGTTTGTTTACGCTGTTGTCATGACGACAAACAATCAGTGACATGCTTAGCCAGCCCCTCTGGTTGCCGTGGCAGCACAAGAAGTTGAGAGCGTAGTATGCACAGTAGCTATGCGACAGATTGAGTTTCAGTGACCTGGCAGTCAGATAAAATGCAGCTGACAGTGAAAGCCAGTACCATGTCTTCAACACAGTAAACACACACAAAAACTAAACTTAAAAGGAAAATCCTGCTATGAAGAGTGTAATCTTCTGGGTATTTGTGGATGCAAGTGCCACTCTGTGTGTTGTGATGGACTGTTTGGTGTGTGTTGTCCATTCCCAGGACTTGTCTGAGTAATGTGTGTGTGTGTGTGTGTTTGCGTGTGTGTGTGTGTGTGTGTGTGTGTGCGCGTGTGTCTGTGTGTGTGCGTGCGTGCATGTGTGTGTGTGTGTGTTCCCCTGCAGGCATGGGCCAGATGCGGGGCCGTGGGGGCCCGGGGCGAGCAGGTCTGCGGCGGGGGATGCGTCAGCGGGGAGGAGGCCCCACCAGAGGGGGCGCTCTCATGGGCAGAGGAGCCAGAGGAGGCCCTGGAGCCAGAGGTAGAGGTGGGTGGGCACTGCAGTTATTACAGTTGTTGTTGTCGCATATTAATCTCTCTCACACACACACACACACACACACACACACACATATATATATATATATATATATATATATATATATATATATATATATATCAGAGGCGATTGCTCTAAGACAACAAGGGAGGCTCAGCCTCCCCAAACACTCACGGAGAAAATAGTTTACAATTACTATATTGTAGGCTACTATACTGTATTTATATTTACGTGTTCAACTTAGAAATGTTCAACTTCAAAATCGTTTAGCAATACGTTGCCGCAGTTGGCAGTGTTTCTTTTTCATAGTGACCGCGCGATCCAGTCCAGCCTCACTGGACTTCAATGGTACTCTTTGAGAATACGCTTTCATTGTCAAAAAGCTAGACATTTATTGGTCCAAAGCTGAAAAAACGTCACTTCCAGTGAGGCTCAGCCTCACTGGGAGTGAATGGAGAGGTGGGCGGAATCGTTTCGGAGAGGAGGCTGAGGCTCTTTGTGGTGATTGGAGGAACTGTTAATGCGGCCGGATTGACATCTTAAAAATATAAACAGGTAGCAGTGGATTTAATGCTCAGTCCCATGCGGATTTGTGATTAGGGAAGTTGTGAGAAATCTCAGTTGTTATTGCCTCTTGTTACTTTGTATATAATTTTCTGAATAAAGTGTAAATATAGTGGTATTACGTTTGCTACCTGTTTTCATTTCAGTTCGAAAAGTTCGTTTATTTAAGACTGTAGAGGGGGGAACTAGCCAGCTAGCAAGAAAGCTGTGCATTCTGGCAGATAGCATTGTTGATTTGATTTGGCAAAGCCATTTGTTAGTCTTCTTTACCAGGAAAAAATCTAAGTGGAAGAACAGAGCAGACCAACGCCCAACATTGATTTAGTGAAAAAGGTAGGGGAAAATTGTTGTTTTTTCAGCTCTCCTAGTAGCCTACGACAAGGTTTATTCAATTGGCTAAGTGCAAGTACAGCCGTAACGCAATGGGCCAAAGCCAACTTAGCAACCTTGCTCTGCTTGCCATCGAGAGTCTCTAGAAAAGACTTCCAGCTTGTATGACAGGTTAACACAAATTTTGAGAAAAAAGAGGGCAGAATTGTCTTGTAAACAGCTTTGGTGGTGGTTCTTCTGCGTAAAGCAACACATGCCTTATTGTTAACAGTTTATAATACAAAAAAAACATAAATACATAAAAACACAAATACTGCAGAAATAGACTAAATAATTTTGCAGTAAGATGTCAAAGTATATTGGCCAGTGCCAGGCCAAAAGAACCAATAAGAGTCAGTTTGTGGGCTTGCTGGGCCAGTCCTGGCCAAATAGAACTAAGTCATTTCACAATAAGTGGAGCGGGGACCTAGGTGACACTCAAATGGCAGTAATTTCAGATGCACAGCGTGTGGGCCAGATTTAAGCCAAAACAACCAATAGAGTCATTGTACAGTGTGTGGGGGCATTCTGAGCCAGGGACCCAGTCAAGAGTGGACCGACTCAAAGGCAAGGTTGTGGGCCACAGTTGATCCTACTGACCAGCCTCCCCTGTTTGAAAGACTACCAGCCGCCACTGATATATATATGATATTAGCCTGGCTGTCACAAAAGATCAGGTAGTTTTCAGAGGACTGATTAACGGGTCAAATGCCTCTGTATACTACTGGACAGGGCTACAACCAATCAATCCACTGATTTCGATGACTTATGCGTAAGCTCGTTTTTCATTGCTTCCCTATTTCAGGGGCAAAGGAACAGTTGAAGATAGGCTGGTTGGCCAAGATTGACTTGAACGCAAAATTCTATGCAGTGTCACAGGCAGTATGGCGGGCCCAGGCTACTAGGATAGACCTTCTGTCCCTAGTTCCTAAAGGGTATTAATTACACAGACCAGACTGTGTGTTCCCACATGCTGCTTGTCCAGCACCGGACCCCTTGCATGTGCATGATCATGTCATAGACGTGTTCTTACAAAACAGGAAAGCGATGACTGTTCAAAATGAGCTGAAGTAGCCAAGCTGTTGAAATAAATAGTAGATAATTCCTATTTGTCATTATTGTCACACAGCACACCCTGAACACAACGAAGTGTAACTTATGCATTAAACCCATCACACATCAGCAACCCTGTGGTGTGTGTGTGTGTGTGTGTGTGTGTGTGTGTGTGTGTGTGTGTGTGTGTGTGTGTGTGTGTGTGTGTGTGTGTGTGTGTGTGTGTGTGGAGAGGGATGGTGCCATGTTGAGGGCACTTCAGAGAGAGAGAGTGTGTGTGTGTGTGTGTGTGTGAGAGAAAGTGTGTGTGTGGACGGTGAAATCCAATACGATCCTACCTATGTGCACGTAGTGACTCCCCCTCTCTCTTCCTGTCTCTCTCTCTCTTCCTGTCTCTCCCCCTCTCTTTCTCTCTCCTCCTCTCTCCCCCAGGGCGTGGAGGCATGCGTGGGCGTGGTGGGTTTGCCGGTAGGGGTCGTGGGCGGGGGAGGGGAGGGGCCCGAGGGGCGGGCCGTCCCCAGGTGACGCGGGAGCAACTGGATAACCAGCTGGACGCCTACATGTCCAAGACCAAGGGACACCTGGACGCCGAGCTCGACGCCTACATGGCCCAGGCCGACCCCGACAGCATGGAGTGACCGACCGCACAGATGGACGGACGAGCGAGCGAGCGAGCGAACCAACGGTGACATCGCCTCCGCCATCCTCCTCCTGATGAGAGCAGCGCTCCACAAGCCCTCCTGCAGAAATAAAGACTTATCACAAAGATGTTTTTATATGATGACATATCTGTATCTGCAACACACACACACACACACACACACACACACACACACACACACACACACACACACACACACACACACACACACACACACACACACACACACGGAGGTGTGTGCCCATGCTGATGTGGCTCCGCATACTGTAGATGGGATACACACACTGGCATGCCAAGCTGATCGGACTGTTCACCCAAAACACACCGGACCCCACCGTGTCCACTGGCTAAAGCTGTGACTCACAGCTCACGAGATTGAAGGAAAACAAGAAAACAAATAAACTATTTGTATGTACACTATTATTTTGAATGTTATCTGAAAGCTAAAGGACTCTTGTTTCTTATTGTTTGATTTTTTGTGTTGGCCTGTGTTGACCTTTGACCTGTAACCAAGAGAGTGATGTGGATACCCTGTCACTCTGCTCCCATCAAAACAGATCTCCATGGTTTTTTTTTTTGTTTTTTTTTTCTGGGTTGTTTCCTTCTTTGGTAATAAACTACTGATGATTTGGTTAACTAGGGTCCAGGGATTCACCAATAGAATTAAAATCAGTCTGCAGTGTGCTCAGATGTCCATCAGCTTTTCTTTTTGCTTAAAGAATATGCAGAATCACTAAGCAATAATTAAAAAAGGGAAAATATCCATTATCTGGCATATAAAGGCTTATGTTAGCAGATTTTCAGCAGTGTAATCAGAATGACTGCAAGACTTGCATTTAAAAAAATGTTTGTCTCATATGTACGGTGCAATTTGATGTCCTGATGAATACAGTGTTCTTGCTGTACCTTTGATTTTTCCAAAGCTGAATAGGTTGTGACAGAATCACCTTGTGGATTCACGCTTGTTTTGTAAGGTTTCATCCTTGTATGTATAAACTGTGGGACGACAACATCCCCGCCCTTGTAAGCTTGTTTACTTTTAAAAAAATGTGTGTTGTGTTTTACAGTGGAGCACTGGGCATACAAAGAAACAGTAAAACGATAATGTTTGGTAAAAGTGTTTTTAAGGTTCTTTTTATTTTGTTTTTGTTGTACTGACCATTGAAGGCTATGACCATAGAAGAACCGTAGTCAGACACGCAGATGCCTGTTCGCCTTCAGAAGACACTGCCACTTCTCTCAGTCGTTAGAGCAGTCTCAACCCGGAAACTTCACTATTTGGAACCATGTACTGTTAATTAAAAATGAAATGTTAAAGAATGTGGTACTATATACTAAAAAGGTTGTTTGGAAAAACACTTGTCTGATAATTATTTTGAAAAAACATGAATCCGCTATGAGGATAGTTGTTGTTATAACAACAGGGAAAGATTAACCACTCGTCATGAACAGCCGGGTAGGTCAGCCCGTCTGGATGCAGGAGAATCCGATGGAAATTTCGATATGAGGACTATCAGCGGTTATTCTGAGTTGTGAGTTCTTTCAGATGAGGATATGTCATTCATTTGGGCAACTTATGAAAACAGTTAGCAGAGGATGGTTTCGATCCATCGACCTCTGGGTTATGGGCCCAGCACGCTTCCGCTGCGCCACTCTGCTCATGCCTTCCCATGGTAAAGCCTTGGTATTCGTCATTTGCGAAATTCCATCATCTCAGTGTAAACGACATGATTTTTAGAATTATGTAATGGACAAAACAATAAAAGCAGCATAGTTCGCTGCAGTTGTCCAAAACCGAATATTTTTACATTTTAAAAGAAAGAATAATCCACCCATCTCCTCAAGGATGATGCAAATTTACCAAACACACCAGCACGGTAGGTGGCAGTGGAGTTTAGCAACTCACTACTACAAAACGAAAAATTCCCCGAGAAAGCTGGCCAGTTCCGTGGAGGAATGACTGGTAATGGGTACAGCCACAAATGTTCTAAGACGACCAGATATGCCACTCCCTATTAAGGCCCATTGTAACGGCTTTTTGGCCGCAGTTCCATCAGAATTCCACTGGGGGCGTCGGCGGAGACCAAAATGAATGGGGCCCAATGGAGCTAGATGCTAAAAATCACCAATTTCACCCAAGTCTCTTCAAGTGCGCTCAGATTTGAATGTAGTTTCTTTGAGCAAAAATGGGGTTTCAATAAAAAATCCACTGGACGAGTGCATATGTCCCTTTGATTTATTACAGGTCTGCCTCTTGTTGTCTACAACGCGCTAGCATTATGCTAATGTATGAGCTATGTATGACGTCATCGACACTTTAAGTAGCTTTTTAAAGAGAATGTATGACTGTACAAATCTACAACTCAGTCAGGAGCATTTTATAGACATTCTCTTTGAAAAACAATATTCAAATTAGTAGACAAAAATTTATATCTCGAGATAAGGGCAGGTAAAGGGGTATTGCTCCATAGGACTCCATTCATTCTGGTCTCCAGAATGTGACCGCCCCCGCGTGGTTGACGATGGAACTGCAAACAAAATCACGTGTTGTGAAACCGTTAATGCACCAGAGTGGCATATCTGGTCGTCTTAGAACATTTGTGGTACAGCCTTCAAAATAAATATATAGTACTGTATATATACTGTATAGTAGACAGTAATCTGGTGTGTGTTTGTGAATATATTTCATGTAGTACTGTATGTTAAAATCCTTCATGTCGGGCTAATGTGAGTTGCCGCTTACCATAGGCTTAAAAAAGGAGTTGAACTTTTATTTTGAAAATATGATAATGGTGGTGATGTGACAAGTTCCGTTGTTGTCGCTTTCTACACGCTGGAAGCTGCCGCTTGCTTGTTCCGTCTGTGTGAATGAATTGGTTGACCGGCTGAGCAAGCTGGTTATTTCTCTGCAGTTTATTTCTCCAGGCAGCCAAAACGTCGTACGCAATGAGGTAGTTACAAGTGATTTCACATTCCAAAATGATAGAAAATGATTAATTGGGCACCGATATTACAGTCTTGGTGTGATGAGTTGTTAGCACAGGTAACTGGTGCGTGCTAATGAACAGGTTAGCAATCCATTGTCGTTTCACTACAGGCGAAGCTTGCTAGATCGAGCTTTGGCGAGAAACTGGTTCATCATATGTTAAAAGAGAAACATTTGGGTGCAGTACGCCGCAAGAGATCCTATTTATGTCTGTTAGCTTGTGCCCCACTGTCTGTATTGGAACAACCAATGCATTCTTTTCAGATTGGCTCACAAGCTCCCCATCTAAACATACTGTAGCTCTGCAACCCATTTGACCAAAGATCAATGTTTGCATGATTGCAAAGATGCATGTCCAGTTTGGTTGTACACTAAACGTTGAGCCATCTAGAACCCTTGATCATTCATGTTTTTCTCTTTTCAATGCTCCAACAGAGGCGATCGGGGCAGGGGCCGGGGTGGCCGGTTCGGCTCCCGAGGTGGTCTGGTACAGGGGTGAGTATTGATTAGTGGCCGTAATCAATCAGATTTATCGGTGGTGGCCTAGTACTACATGGACAGTATGTCCTCCTATTGTAAGTCGCGTTGGATAAAAGCCTCTGCCAAATGCAATGTCATGTAATAATGTAACAAAATGTAATGCAGTATTGTTGCGGCCAGCTCTAGCATCTACCGCCTCTGACATCTTAACACTTTGAGCTCCATTGTAAAGCACTTGTATGTATGCATCTTGTATGTATGAATTGTGCTATACAAGTAAAGGTTATTATTAACACGATTCCTCTCTTTCAGGTACCGGCCCTTTGTTCCCCACATTCCGTTCGACTTCTATGTGGTGAGTATTACTGTGTAGGCTTGTGAGATATTACATGTTGATGCTGGAGGTTATTGGGGATCTCTTATAGAAGCGAAGCGTTGCTGTGTAATACTGTAGTTATAACTCTGATCAGGTTGTAACAACACCATTTTGCCACCATGGATCATCAGCTATATGTATGTATGTATGTATGTATGTATGTGTGTATGTGTGTGTGTTAGTACAGTATGTGACTAGGATGTTGGGGTAGTCTAAGGCCCCAGACATGTGAATCTGTGTACAAAGCAAAGCCTACTCAGGAGATGACATACAAAGTGCTATGTAGTTGATGCAGTGTGTGTGTGTGTGTGTGTACAGTGTGAGATGGCGTTTCCGAGGGTGAAGCCTGCTCCAGATGAGACGTCCTTCAGTGAGTGTCTCCTCAAGCGGAACCAGGACCTCAGCCCCACCCCTGCCGAACAGGTGAGCACTCATCTCTGTGATGGCTGTGCAGGTAGGACAGGTTAGCTTGATGACCTCATCTCTGCCATCATAGCCGGGCAGGTAAGACAGGTGAGCACTATGACCTCATCTGTTGTTGTCTTATGTAATGGCAAACGCTTCTCTCTCCCTCCACACAGTCCTCTATCTTGTCTCTGGTCACCAAGATCAACAACGTCATCGACAACCTCATCGTTGCCCCCGGAAACTTTGAAGTGGTGAGTCCCCTCAAGATGTGTTTACTCACTGACTGACTGCACTTTGTGTGACGTTTTGAGACAATCTCGTCCAAACATCACCATACCACATGGATGAGTGCGGTGTGCTACGGTGATGTTCGAATGAGATTGTCCAAAAACGTCACTATTTCAAGTCCAGAATGCATTGCTTTAAGCCAGCCACTCAGCCAGCCAGTCATTTCAAACAAGCCCTATTAGAGGCAGTAGATTATCAAGGAGTGTGTGTTCTGGTTCTGAACATGTAGCCAATCAGAGGCATTAGATCATCACGTGTGTGTGTGTGTGTGTGTGTGTGTGTGTGTGTGTGTGTGTGTGTTGTGGTTCTGTCCCTGTAGCAAATTGAAGAGGTGCGGCAGGTGGGGTCCTACAAGAAGGGAACCATGACAACGGGACACAACGTGGCCGACCTGGTGGTCATCCTGAAGATCCTGCCCACACGTGAGTCAAACACACCAGTAATCACTCACACACACACACAGTAATCGCACACACACTCAGCAATCATACACACAATCGCATTATACATGTATAGTGACAATCCTAAAGATCCAGTAATCCTACACACATGTCTGCACTGGAGAAAGAGCTGCTTTTAATGGCATCATACATGTAAAGTCACATTCCTAAAGATCCATGTCCACATGTTACATTACATTACACTTGACAGACGGTTTTAAAAGCGACTTACAAAAAGACTTGCACATGTAAGTCAAGAACACCAGCACTTGGGCACCAACACAGGCTGATGGGAATATGTAATGTGTGTGTGTGTGTGTGTGTGTGTGTGTGTGTGTGTGTGTGTGTGTGTGTGTGTGTGTGTGTGTGTTTCTGATGTAGTGGAGGCGGTGGCAGCGTTGGGTAACAAAGTGGTGGAGACGTTGCGCACACAGGATCCTGCTGAGGGTGAGTCTCCTGTCTGTCTACTTACGTACCTGCCTGTCTGTCTACCTGTCTACTTATTTACCTTTCTGTCTGTCTACTTATTTACCTGTCTGTCTACCTGTCTACTTACTTGCCTGTCTGTCTGTCTACTTACGTACCTGTCTGTCTGTCTGTCTACTTACTTGTCTGTCTATCACTCTCTTTCGCTCTGTCTGTGTTTCTCTCTCTCCCTCCCTGTCTACTTACTTACCTGCCTGTCTGTCTCTCCCTCTCTGTCTCTGTCTCTTTGTGTGTAAAAATGAAAATATATGTGTGTGTGTGTGTGTGTGTGTGTGTGTGTGTGTGTGTGTGTGTGTGTGTGTGTGTGTGTGTGTGTGTGTGTGTTAGTGCTGTCCATGCTGACCAATGAGACGGGCTTTGAGATCAGCTCAGCGGACGCTACGGTCAAGATCCTCATCACCACGGTGCCGCCCAACCTGCGCAAGCTGGACCCCGAGCTGCACTGTACGTGTACACACACACACACACACACACACACTGGACCCCGAGCTGTATTGTATGTGGATACACACACACACACACACACACATACTGGACCCGGAGCTGCACTGTACATGGATACACACACACACACACACACACACACACACACACACACACACACACACACACACATATACTGGACCCGGAGCTGCACTGTACATGGATACACACACACACACACACACACACACACACACACACACACACACACACACACACGCGCCACACACTGGACCCCGAGCTGTATTGTATGTGGATACACACACACACACACACACACACTGGACCCGGAGCTGCACTGTACATGGATACACACACACACACGCCACAAGCTGCACTGTACATGGATACACACACACACACACACACACACACACGCCACAAGCTGCACTGTGCATGGATACACACACGCCACACATACACACATGCACATACACGCACACACTCACACACAATTAACCATGTATCTCTCTCTCCCTCCCTCTCTTTCTGTCTGTCTCTTTCTATGTCTCTTTCTTTCTGTGCCTCTCCTTCTTTCTCCCCCCCCCCCCCCCCCCCCCAGTGGACATTAAGGTGCTGCAGAGTGCTCTAGCTGCTATCCGTCATGCACGCTGGTTTGAGGAGAACGCCTCCCAGTCCACGTGAGTTCAGACATACTCCCCCTTCCTCTCCTCTCCCCTCACTTCCCCTCCACTCTTCTCCTCTCCCCCTCCTCTCCTCTCCCCTCCCCTGCCCTTCTCCCCTCTCCTCTGATCTCCTCTACTCTCCTCTCTTCTCCTCTTCCTCCCTTCCCCCTCCAGTCTCATCATGCCTTACTGATCTGCATGTTTTTGCCTCTTTTTACATCAGTCTAATACATTATGTGTAGCTCTCATCCCCACACCCCTCAACCGAGTTCTGCCCATATTAAGGCCTCACGTAGCTGCCCCTCTGTACTTAAGTCTAGTCTAAATCTGAGTATAGTGCATTTTTAGTTCTCGCATATTTATTATTATTATTATTATTATTATTATTGCTATTATTATTGCTATTTATTTCCATCTCACAATCTCATGCTTGTTCATAACCCGTAACCCCTTTGTGTGTGTGTGTGTCAGTGTAAAGGTTCTGATCCGGTTGCTGAAGGACCTGCGGGTGCGTTTCCCGGGCTTTGAGCCCCTGACCCCCTGGATCCTGGACCTGCTGGTGAGAGAGCTCTTTCAACTCATTTACCAGAACTTTAAACTTCTTCAGCAGAACTTTTAACTCCTTAAGTGGAACTTCTAGGTCCTTCTCTAGAACATTCAACATATAGACTTGTAGTAGTATACATAATACAATGTAATATAATGTAATACAGAAAAATAGAATACTCAAGACAAATGGAAATGTATGGACTTGTACTGTACAGTAGACAGTAATCTTTTGTGTGTGTGTGTGTGTGTGTGTTGTGCTTCCTGCCTGTAGGGTCACTCTGCCGTCATGAACAACCCCTCCAGACAGCCCCTCCCCCTCAACGTGGCCTACAGGTACATCTGCTCACACACTTGGAAATACAATACAATATTTATTTATTATTGTGTGTGTGTGTGTGTGTAGGTGTGTGTAGGTGTAGGCGTGTACATTTGCTCAAAGATTTACCTCATGTTTAAACACGGTCGGCATGGAAACACAATGCAGTATTTCACATCCATAAGATAAACATTCACAGCATCTTTTAAAAGCTGCATTATGCTTCTTGTCAGTGTGTGTGTGTGTGTATGTGTGTGTATGAGAGACTTGTGCCCACACAGTTGTGTGGATCTTTAACAATGTGTATCTGTGTGCAGTGCTTGCTTCCATAACCCTTTTGACAAAGTGTGTGCGTGTGTGTGCGTGTGCGTGTGTGTGCGTGTGTGTGTGTGTGCGTGTGTGTGTGTGCGTGTGTGTGTATGCGTGTGTGTACATGTGTGTGTGTGTGTGTGTGTGTGTGTGTGTGTGTGTGTGTAGGCGCTGTCTCCAGATGCTGGCCGCTGGCCTCTTCCTGCCCGGCTCTGTGGGCATCACTGACCCCTGCGAGAGCGGAAACTTCCGGGTGCACACCGTCATGACCCTGGAGCAGCAGGTAACCTCCGACCCCTCACCTTTCACCTCTGCGACCCCTCACCTTTAATCAACCAGCTCTGAATCAGCTGATCATAATGAGCAAGATGGGTAGATCAGCACAGTCACTTGTGTTAAAGAGAAAACGTGGCAGGGTTTTTTCATGTCTGATATACATCTGTCTGTAAGGCCCCCAGAGCTCTTTTTTATGGGAGATGACCTCATTATTTTACATCACATTTACACTTGGCAGAGGTGTCCATCCCAGGTTCAGAAAGTAAACTTCATGGCTTGTATTAGCAGTAGGTATTCTGGTATCATAGTCAGTGTGAGTGGCTGTGGTGTACTATACTTCATGATGGGCTTGTGGTAGCAGTAGGTCTGTAGTATCATACTAACTTGTGGGGGACTGTGTGTGTGTAAGAGACTGTGTGTCTGTGCGTGAGAGGCTGTGGTCTACCATACTTTATGATGGGCTTGTAGTATCAGTAGGTCTCTGGTAATAATAGCAGTGGGTCTCTGACTGAGAGAGGCTGTGTACTGACACGAGGGTAGCAGGCCAGCCCTAATCACTGGGTCTAATGTGGGTCTCTGACTGTGTGTGTGTGTGTGTGTGTGTGTGTGTGTGTGTGTGTGAGTGTGTGTGAGTGTGTGTGAGTGTGTGTGAGTGTGTGTGTGTGTGTGTGTGAGTGTGTGTGTGAGTGTGTGTGTGAGTGTGTGTGTGAGTGTGTGTGTGTGTGTGTGTGTGTGTGTGTGTGTGTGTGTGTGTGAGTGTGTGTGTGAGTGTGTGTGTGAGTGTGTGTGTGTGTGTGTGTGTGTGTGTGTGTGTGTGTGTGTGTGTGTGTGTGTAAGGGGCTGTGGTCTACTATACTTCTTATTGGGGCTGTGTACTGACACACGAGGGTCAATTACACTGGGTGTAATGTGGTCTGGTCCGGTCTGGTCCACTCCATCAGAACCAGACGGCCTGAGGAACACACACGGGTCAGTGCCGCCATCTCCCACTCGCGCAGGAAGTGCAGTCCGACTCCGACGCCTAATTAACGAGTTAATTGGAAATATCGCGACTAGCGAATCAGACACACTGGCCAATTTAACTGTGTGATTGAGCAGCACAGAGACCAATTGACCCTCATTCTGTAGCCATGATGGCTAACGCTGTGTGTGTGTGTGTGTGTGTGTGTGTGTGTGTGTGTGTGTGTGTGTGTGTGTGTGTGTGTGTGTGTGAGTGGGCAGCACAGAGACCAATTGACCCTAATAATGTAGCCATGATGGCTAACGCGGGGTTAATGAGAACCTCTCATGGCAGAGCAGCGTAGTGTGTGTGTGTGTGTGTGTGTGTGTGTGTGTGTGTGTGTTTCTGTCGTTTCTCATTATGTACTGGGTTACTCGTGAGCAAGGTGATCAGAAGATGGGAAAATTGGGTTTTGTAAAGCAAAATGGAGCAAGAGCCTCTCTCTTACACTTGCGTGTGTGTGTGTGTGTGTGTGTGTGTGTGTGTGTGTGTGTGTGTGTGTGTGTGTGTGTGTGTGTGTGTGTGTGTGTGTGTGTGTGTGTGTGTGTGTGTGTGTGTGTGTGTAGGACATGGTGTGTTTCACGGCCCAGACGCTGGTGAGGGTGCTGTCTCATGGAGGCTACCGCAAGATCCTCGGCCTGGAGGGAGACGCCAGCTGTGAGTCCTGTTAACGTCGTTATCACTCCTGCTCTCTCTCTCCCTCTCTATCGCTCTCTCTCTCTCTCTCTCTCTCTCTCTCTCTCTCTCTCTCTCTCTTCTTTATCACTCTTCATCCTTCCTGCTCTGTCTCTCCTTTATCACTCTTTCGCTCTCTGTTTCTCTCTCTCTCTTCTTTATCACTCTTCATACCTCCTGCTCTCTCTGTCCTTTAGAATTCTTTTGTCCTTCTTGTGCCTTTTCTCTCCTATCTGTCCGTATGTCTGTCTGTCTGTTTCTCTCTCTCCTATTCCCATCTTTTTTTGTGTGTTGATAGCTCAGCTATAATAGTTAAATATTTTTATATTGTAATATAAAAAAATGACACTGTCAACTCCATACATCTATAAACTTTTTTTGTTGGACTGGAAATGGCCTCCCATTCCTCCATTAATGACTCCGTTTGTGTGTGTGTGTGTTTGTGTGTGTGCGTGCGTGTGTATGTATGTGTGTGTCTCCCGTGTGTGTGCAGATCTGGCCTCAGAGATGTCCACGTGGGACGGTGTGATCGTGACCCCGTCGGAGAAGGCGTACGAGAAGCCTCCTGAGCGGAAGGAGGAGGAGGAGGAGGCCCTGGAGGAGGGGGGGGAGGGGGAGGACGAGAGCATGGAGACCCAGGAGTGAGCCCACGACCCCCCACCCCCCACGCCCTCTTAACCCTCTAGACCCCTTTATATGTAAGAGACAACTTGCCAATTCAAATGTACCTCAAGTCAGTGTCATGGCTCACGAACACTCCCTCTGTTCGCTTTATATGTAAGTGACAACTTGCATATAATTCCACACCTCCAGGAAACAAATGTTTCTCAGTACAGTACAGTACAGCACAGCCAGACCCTCCGTATGAAATGCAATCTAGTATAAGGGGCTGGTTCACCATAGCCTGTGTAACTCCCAGACCCCTTTATATGTAAGAGAGACAACTTCTAAAGCAGAGTCTACACCTTCAGGAAGCAAACGTTTTCTCAGTACAGCAGATTGGTTAGGCAAGATTCTGCCTGAGAAAACCATGTCAATGGTACCTCAGCCAGACCCTCTGTATTAAATACAGTCTCGTATAAGCAGCCAGACCCTCTGTACCAGATGTAGTGTAGTATAACGGGCTGGTTTACCATAGCCTGCTAAACCAGCCCTTGTGCTTTTGTACAGACGGTCTGGCTGTGCTGTATTGAGAAGTGTTTTCTTCCGGGAGGTGTAGACTAAAGTTTAAAAGGATTGAATGTGCCTTTACCCATTTGTACCACTTTTTGAGATGCAATATGCAATTAGTCTGGCTATAAGCCTGCCTACACACTACAATTCAAATGGAGCTCAAGTCAACGTTTGGTTAGGCAAGATTCTGCCTGAGAAAACCATGTCAATGGAAGCACAGCCAGACCCTCTGTAGGAAATGCAGTGCAGTGCAGTTGCTGGTTTAGCAGGCTAGTGCTGGGTGACTTTGTGCCCTGACCTCCCTTTCACATGGAAGAGGGACTCATAAGCCACTACTGCGGTGTAGTAAATAGTATTTCATACAGGGGTGTCAATCCCGGGTTCAGAAAGTAAAAACCCTGCCAAAAAATTGATCCAATCAGCTCTGAATTAGCTTATTATAATGACCACTCAAAACCAGTAGATCAGCTACTCAGTGAAGTCACCTGTATTAGAAGGAAAATGTGGCAGGGTTTTTACTTTTCTGATTTCATATGGGGCGTATATGACTGAATGAAAGACTCAACTTTTCTACAGAAGTTAGTTTATCCTGGTTGTTAAGCCCGTTTCTCTCACACTGTTGCCACGGGTAGCAAGCAGCCCAGCCTACAGAGTTTCTAAATGTTAATTGTACTCCTGTAAAGGTTACTGTATTTTACTGATGGCTGGATACTCCTGTAAAGGTTACTGTATTTGACGGATGGCTGGGTGCCAACCCACTGATGTACTGCTTCTTCTTGCTGTCAGGAACAACACCACTCATGGCTCTTGTCTTCTTCTCCTCTCTTCTCTTCTCTTCTCTCTTCTCCTTCTTCTCTTCTCTTCTCTTCTCTCTTCTCCTTCTTCTCCTCTCTTCTCTTCTCTTCTCTCTTCTCCTTCTCCCTCCAGGTGATCCACTGGTCTTATTTGGCAACCAATTTTTTTATTTAAAGAGGTGCTCTGTTTATCCGGACCCCCGACCCCCCCCCCAACGACCCCCCGCCCTCAAAAATACGTCTGAGTCGGACCAAAGGGCCTTGGACGAAGGAATGATTTTGATTGGTCCTTGGATTGATTCTTTTTTTTAACCCTCTGCCTGAGTTTACCCCATGTGATGTGTACAAGTCTTCATTTGTTTTTACTCTCAGATACATTAAACACTTTTTACATACAAGTGTTTTCGGCCTGTCGGTGTGTTTTTTTTAAAAATCTGGTTTCCCGCAGTCCAGCTAGTATGGAATGATCAATAGTTATTAGTGAGTGATTTGAGAATTAAATTTCAGCTGTTGTACCAGACCTGACCACAAGGTGTCACTGGTGTCACACACTGGTAATACACTTGTACCACTTGCAGCACAATTGCATTTGTGCATAACCCACCCCTTACTTTTTGACACAAGCAGCAGATATTAAATGAGGAAAAATCAAGGAAAAGGACACACATTTAAACTCGCTAAAATAGCTTTGTAATAATTAGAAAATGTTTACAACGTTGACAGTGATACATTCTGTGTAAGATAATCCACATCACAGTGAGCCTTCTCTTGCTTCTGTGCAATGGCGCACGCACACACACACACACACACACACACACACACACCTGTACTACCTGTACACACCCATGGCCAGAGAAGAGAAGAGACCAAAAAATCACGCCCAAGTAAAACACGCCAAGAAGTGTGTGTTCGCGCCGCTGTGCTAGAAGATTCCATCCCGCTCCGTCAGCCTCTGATGTCAGGGGTCAAAGGTGACTTCCTGTGTCGCCATGGCGGCGGCTACCCTATTGCTATGTGTCCTGGGATGAGCAAAGTACAGAGTTTGGGCGGGAAATAAAAATCCATCTTCCCACCCTGCACCTTGGCACTGTTGTCGAATAGCAAAATAAGAGCGAACAAATATCACTACGATACACAATAAATATGAACACAGAGTCAAAAAACGTGTGATGCTTTTGCAGTTCTGCTGTGTAATCTCTTGAAATAGGATGCAGTCCATGAAAACGAAAGGAAAAAAAAGAAAGCGTAAAAAATAAATACATAAATAAACAGGGTGGCATCAGATGTGTTTGCTACATCACACATTTCTGGGAAAATCTCTTAACAGTGGGCCATACAGCAAACAGGTTTTATAACTCAGTATATCCCATAATACCACACGCAATATACCACAGCACCCCACTGAAGGGGCGGGACCTCCAGAGCGAGGGCCAATCGGCTGCCCTCTTCCTGTACCCGACTGTTCCTATGACGACAGTCCTCCGTGTGTCCAGAATCGCCGTGGAAGATCGCTTTTGGTCTTCAGTGGGAAAGCTGATTCTTTCTCTCTTTTTTTCTTTATCTTTGTTAATGTCTTCTTTGCATGCAAGTGCAAGAGCAGAGATCTGTGTCTCTGCCCTCGGCTAGTCACCCCTGATCGTCCTACGAAAAAACTCTAAGTAGCAGCATTTAAAGAAAAGTCTCCATATTATATTAAATTCTCTTCACATGTGAAACACCCCTTCAACTACTGAGCAGAGTATCCATGGTCATAATTGAAATAACATTTAATTTAATTGTAATGATAATAGTAGTAGTAATAGTAGCAATATTATAATAACAACAATGGTCATAACAAGTCATAATAGTAATACCAAGTAACTGAGTAGCAATAGATTGTATATACATAATAAAACTAAGCGTGATAAGGATTCTCGTCTGGTATTTAAATTACACAGTAATTTCTCAGTGTTCTAGGACTCTTGTACTGTCGGTTAGCTGCAGAAACAAGTGTGTATGAGTGTGTATCGTTACCGTGTGTGTGTGTATCGTTACCATGTGTGTGTGCATCGTTACCGTGTGGGATGTGGACGTCGTCACAGTGTGGATATTAGCATACACGGCTAGTAGCTCTGCAGCGCTACATAACGAGAAACACCCTACGATCCTAAACCCTCTAGCGCCGCCCTGCTGCCCTGGAGGCTCAGGTGCCATCTCAGGTGCGTGGAGCAGGGACGCACCTGGAGCAGTGACGCACCTGGGGGGGTCAGTGCAGAGGAAGCGGTGGCCTAATCTTAGAGCAGGACATATTTCGCACACCTCTTAGGAGAACAGGTGCGTTAAGAGGTGACCAAAGCTAAGCTTGACCAAAGCTAAACCTTCTAGTAGGTCTAGTAGGCCTCCATGCTGTTTTGCTACCAGTATGACATTATAGGGCTCCTTTTCTTTTTAACAAGGTTTACAATTTAGTCTTTATGTCCCGTTAGTCACTAAACCATGTGCTGCCCCCCCCCCCAACCCCCCCCCCCCCCCCCAAAGGACCGCACAGTTAGCCTAGCCTAGCTTAGCCTCGCCTAGCTTAGCTTAGCGCTAACGGCACACCTACAGCTACAGGTGTTTCTGCTCGCCTACACACTCTGCTTCTACACACAACCAGACCAGATGGACTCGGCATAGTTCACTCAAGTCTGTAAGCTAACACACACACACCAAAATATGCTGTTGTTGTTGTTAAAAAACAAACAAACAAACGAATGAACAAAAAGTTACAAAGCAATAAACAACAAACAAACAAACTCTAGTGGTGTTTACAAGTGTTGTTGTGTGGGTCTCCCATGTGAGACGTGGAGAGGGTCAGTCTTTGCCCACGGAGGCCTGGTCTGTTCCAGAGCAGTGGCCAGACCAAGAGGTAAGTAGAGGAAGTTGAGTCTGTCCCCATTTCCTGTTTTCTTTTCAGTCTTTTTTGTTTTGTTTTGTTGTTTTGTTTGTTTTTTGCTGATGGGTAAAATGTGCACCCTGTCCAGGAGGGGGCGCCGTTGAGTCTCTGGAGTATGAGATAGACTAGTAGAGTGAGTGACCAGGTCCTCAGGCTTCGCTGGGGAACAAAAAGGGCTCCTGCATACCGAGGTCTGGTCCGCTGTTGTCGCCGTCACACACAAAGCCAAACACATTTAAGAGCAACCTGTTCAAGGCTAGCAGAAGAGACCTGGTGTAGCGCTCATACAAAGATGCATTAAACACAAGAGTAAAGATGAGGAGAAAGAGCGAAGCGAGAGAGGGGAGTGGGGTTGGGGGTGGGGGGAGGTGGGAGGGAGGTATCAACCAAGGTATCAACCATACCCTGGACACAGCTGTCAACTCTCACACAATGGGCTTGAGAGCCACATGAAAGGGCTGTTTTTTCATGAGACAGAGAGAGAGAGGAGTAAAAGATTAAGAAGGATGTGTAAAGGTGTGTAAAGTTGTGTTGTGTTCAGGGGTGTGAGATGTGGGATGTATATCTGATTCCCAGTAGAGGCCATCCTACCAGAAATCATTATATTAGTCTCCACCAAGAGTCTTTTTCTTGGCTAAAGTCCTTCACAGTGGAAGAGTAAGAGTAAGTCCTTTGTGCTTTTTATCTACTTAAAATGTCTTTTTTTGTTTTTTTTTTTATTTTCTTTTTTTCTTTTTTTGTAAAGTGCTATCCCAGAATGCACTGTGCTCTGGAGCTGTGCTGGTCCTGCAGGGGTTGAGATCAGAGATCGGCGGCGTCTGATCTGGGGTCTGTACAAGGAAGCAAGCTCAGTGGACGCCTACACAGGCCTGGCCCAGAGAGATGGCTGGGCAGCACTGGGCCTATACCCTGGACACAGCTGTCAACTCTCACACAATCGGCTTGAGAGTCACATAAAATGGCTCTCAACTCTCACACAAGAGATGGCTGGGCCCCTGAAACGATCCAGTTATTGGGGTCCCTCCCTCCCCAAAAAAACCCTGTGGTTTTCAATTGACTGCCCCCGCCTGGTGGCTGGGCCCCAGAAAGCTTTCATGTTTACCCCCCCTTATGATCGGCCCTAGGCCTATACCCTGGACACAGCTGTCAACTCTCACACAATCGGCTTGAGAGTCACACAGAATGGCTCATGCACAGAATAGGTGGTTGGTAGCCGCCCTTCTGCAAACTCACGTCATAGATGAAGTAGGTGGGCAGGAAAGAAAATGAGCTACGAACAGAGAGTTAATAAACTTATCAGTGCAGTTGTCCCATCGTTAAGGCACGTGTACATCTGACTCACTGTAAGGGGTTCCTGCTAATTAATGCATCACTTAGATGTATGCGTAGTGCATGTACGTTAAGAGTTAGCGCTATTTTTTACAAATGCAACCCTGTTGTTGGACCTTGTCTTAGCATCTACATGCTGCAGTCCATGGCATCTTCTAGGATCTTCAAGGGCATTGTTCAAGATCACTTGCTTGCAGATGGCACCTACAGTAGCTTGCTGTATTGTACAGCTGGCTAGGGTTAAGATTAGCTCTCAAAAAATCGTCTGAACGAGACGTTGCCTTACTTGTGTGACCATTTATAAAACGTCTGTACACACGTGTTCATACGATCAAATCTACGTCAAAGTGCAGATTTATAAAAAACATATTTTACTTTCATGTGTGTCTGTCACTATTGGTACTTGGTATATTGACACTAAGGATAATTATCAAGCACACAGTAAAGACAGAGAATGTTTTTTTTTGTGATTGCACCGTTGTTTTGCTTCCCTGCTAACCCTGTAGCGTTTCAGATATAAAATAGAGATGCTTTGTAGAGGTTTACTAACACACTCGCTAACTGCTAAAGCTAACGTACAGTAAAGCCAGGGTGTTAGCTTACAGTAGCTGCTAAACCTGGCAGCTAGCTGACTGCGCCTCCTCAAGCCTTTGGAAGATGTTTCCTAACAGCCTTACGGCACGGCTCAGAGCTGCTAAAAGTTACACTTCCTTCAAATGTGCTGCAGCTTTGTACAGACCCCAGAATCAGAACCACATCCAATCCGATCAGAACCAGATAAGAACCAGCTATGCTCAGCCAGAGCCAGCTACCGTCTGGGGTGTGTGTGTGTGTGTGTGTGTGTGTGTGTGTTGCCTTTGTTGGCTAAGGGCAAGCTGTAGGGTCATGGCACAACTTTGATGTCCGCAAATAAAGCAGGAAGGTCTTCATCCTCCTCACCCTTCTCTTCCTCCTTCCACACACACACACACACACACACACACACACACTGGTGATGCACTGCAGGGGTGTATCTTCAAGCAAAAGCTAAAGAAGCAAACGCTGATTTCAGATGAAAGAGTGTGTAAGTGTGTTCAGTGTGTAAGTGTGAGCCTCCATATCAAGTTGTGTGTGTGTGTGTGTATGTGTGTGTGTGTGTATACAAGCCAGCCATAAAGTCCATGTTGCATCATTTGTCCCAAACAGAGTGAGGAGTTAAAAGAAGGGATCCTGACGGTCACCGCTGGGGACAATGTTTGACCTTTGAGTGACCTTGAATGACCTAGGGTGACCTTGTGTGTCAGTAAATTAAACATGCAGGGTTAGGGGCACCACCAGACCGCAGAGGTAAGTTAGGTCTTCCATATTATATAAAAAAAAAGCAAAAACAACAACTGTTCAGTCTACATAAATGCTCCAGTGTGGATAGATATATTTGTGTGTGTGTCACCTAAAGTAAGAAGGGTACCAGCTTTAACTGGGAGAGAAGGCCACGGGTTCTGGGTTCTGTTGGCCAGGCAACAGAATGCGACTGTGGCCCAGGTCTCTGCCGGAGCCGGGGCAGATCAGAGGATCTGCTGCCTCTGATTGGTTGAGGTCCTTGTCAATCACACAGGCCCTAAATCATGTGTTTGTTTTTTTTCCCCATTCGAGTCCAGATATGGCAAAGAAACAAGGCGCCCTGCTAGGCCCCAGTTAAAACTGCAACTCTCACATAGACCTCAGTAGTGTTTCACACAGACCTCAATAGTAATATTTCACACAAACCTCAATAGTATTTCACACAGACCTCAATAGTAATATTTCACACAGATCTCAGTAATATCTCACACAGATCTCAGTAATATCTCACATATGTTCTGTGCTGTACAAGGGCTAATTTATATATCTATATGTGTAATTCATAATTGAGCTAATCTAGAAACATTAGTAACTTTATAAAATATACATTTGTCCAGTAAAATATTTCATATCCAATCCCATTCCGATTTACAAGTGTCAAAAGAGTCTCTGTTGAGTCATGCAAAGCACAAGTTCCTTAAGGGTTCACATTAGGGGCAATAACCTCACACACACACACACACACACACACACATCACAGACACACAGGTTTCACACTGGGGGCATGGGACAGAGGAGGCAATTATGAGAGATTCCGACCTTTCAGTGACCCCTCACACACACACATCACAATCACACACACACACACACACACATGCTTACACACACACGCACATATCATGGATAAATTAATTGTGTAGTGTTCCAATATTAGAATACAGTGACAAAATTAAAGCAAACATTTGGGTTTACACACTCTATAGGCCATCCAATACAACAACATC
>CM059283.1:2831234-2836234 GCA_030347295.1 Setipinna tenuifilis | reverse complement strand
CACTCTACTGTAAACACTGTGGTTTTGTTGTTTTTATGTCTGCATCCTAAAACATATCAACTTTAGGAACAATTTAAACAAAGTTTTGGTTGGGGAGGGGGGTTCTGGTGTCTCTGAGGGTGAGGATGAGGATGACTGAGGATGAGGGTGAGGGTGAGGATGAGGATGAGGATGAGGGTGAGGGTGAGGATGAGGATGAGGATGAGGGTGAGGGTGAGGATGAGGATGAGGATGACTGAGGATGAGGGTGAGGGTGAGGATGAGGATGAGGATGACTGAGGATGAGGGTGAGGGTGAGGATGAGGATGAGGGTGAGGGTGAGGGTGAGGGTGAGGGTGAGGATGAGGATGACTGAGGATGAGGATGAGGATGACTGAGGATGAGGATGAGGGTGAGGATGAGGGTGAGGATGAGGATGACTGAGGATGAGGGTGAGGGTGAGGATGAGGATGAGGAGGGTGAGGGTGAGGGTGAGGGTGAGGATGAGGATGACTGAGGATGAGGATGAGGATGACTGAGGATGAGGGTGAGGGTGAGGGTGAGGATGAGGATGAGGAGGGTGAGGGTGAGGGTGAGGATGAGGGTGAGGATGGATGAGGGTGATGATGAAGACTCACCACGCTCTGCTGACACATGTTCATTAACTAACTAGGCTAACTCTCTCTGAAGGTAAGAATGAAGATGAGGATGATGAGGATGAAGACTCACCACACTCTGCTGGCACATGCGGAAGAACTGCTGCACCTTCTGAGACATCAGCATCTGAGCACTGCCTATGGCCGCCCTGATCAGCTCCAGCACTGCAGAGAGGGGGAGAGAGGGGGAGAGGGAGAGAGAGAGAGAGAGGGAAAGGGAGAGGGAGGGAGAGAGAGAGGGAGACAGAGGGAGAGAGAGAGAGAGGGAGAGGGGGGGTGAAAAAGAGAGAGAGAGAGAAGAAGACAGAGGGTAAGAAAGAGAGAGTGGGAGGGAGGGAGGGAGAGCGAGAGGGAGAGAGAGGGAGGGGAGGCATAAGAGGGAGAGAGATTTAACATCAGCATCTGAGCACTGCCAATGGCAGACCTAATCACCTTCAACACTGCAGCCAAACGAAGAGAGGGGGAGGAAGGGAGAGAGAGAAAGGGAAAGAGAGAGAGAGACAGACAGGCAGACAGACAGACACAAAGAGAAAGACAGACAGAGAGAGAGAGACACACACACACACACAGACAGACACAGAGGGGCAGAGAGAGAGACAGACAGAGAGAGACAGACACAAAGAGAGACAGACACAAAGAGACAGCGAGAGACGGGGAGACAGACAGAGATAGAGAGAGATAGAGACACAGAGAAAGACACACAGACAGACTGACACAGAGAGGCAGAGAGAGAGAGAGACAGGCAGAGAGAGACAGAGAGAGAAAGGCAGAGAGAGACAGACAGATAACCTGACTGTGGGGAGAAGAGGTAATGGCACTGTTACCACAGCAATTGCAGACTGGGCAGGAAATCACAGGAAGTACCAAAATAAAAGCCTCCCCTGAAACTCAACTTTAAAAAGTAATTTATGTAGCACCAGTATTAGTTAAGACTGTCTGATCCTGAGCTACCAGCTTCTAGTGTGTGTGTGTGTGTGTGTGTGTGTGTGTGTGTGTGTAATTTATGTAGCACCAGCATTAGTGTGTGTGTGTGTGTGTGTGTGTGTGTGTGTGTGTGTGTGTGTGTGTGTGTGCACGTGTGTGTGTGTGTGTGTGTGTGTGTGTGTGTGTGTGTGTGTGTAATTTATGTAGCCCCAGCATTAGTTAAGGCTGTGTGAGTGTGCTTTAGAGAGGCCAAGGCCTTAGAGAAGCACTCAAGTGATGGTTGAGCAGAAAAAGCCTTTTTGAGAGCGGAGGCCTTGAGCTGTGTTCATTATCTACAGTAGTCTATGCTGCTTTGGAAATCATCATCTCCTCTTTAAATGGCTCATTTATGTGGTTAAGCTGGAGGTAATGGAACAGTTCGGAGAGGTTAAGGTGGAAACAAACAAAATGTTCATCTCCTTAGTTTCTTCTTCCTCTTTTTCTTCTTCTTCTCGTTCTTCTTCTTATTCACCTGAAATTCACTCTTGCTCTTTGTCAAATGCTCTCTCTCTCTTTCTATTGCAATCTATCTTTCCCTCTCATTCTCTTTCTCTCTCGCTCTCTCACTCTCTCCCTCTCTCCCTCTCTCCCTCTCCTGATGCACTTTCTCTTCTGTCTCTCTTGATAACACACTTCACTCAGTGCACCAATGAAGTCTGAGTTTGCTCTCTCTCTCTGTCTCTCTCTCTATCTCTCTCTCTGCCTTGCACCTGCTCTCCTTTTTCTCACTGTGTTTTCTCTCTTGGTTTTTCTTTTCTCTGTCTCTGTTGTCTTGCTTATTCCCTTTCTCTCTTCTCCTCTCCCAAATACTCTCTTCAGGCTGTTTGTTTCGTTCCTGCTATCTCCATGTTCTGACAACATTCATCCATCTTGCTCTTGTCTTGCTCTAGCATCCTTTCTCTCTCTCTCTTTCTCCATCCCTTTCACTCTCTTTTTTATCACTCTCTCTCTCTTTATCCCTGTCCCTCTCTATCCCTCTCGCTCTCTCTCTATCCCTGTCCCTCTTGCTCTCTCCCTCTATCCCTCTCTCTTTCCCACCTCTATCCAGAGACCTCCTTCTCTCCATCCAGCAAATATAGCACAATACAATGTAACACAATCACCCACCTTTTGTATAAAATAATAATACACATGGACATAGACATGGCCATCTCATCATCCTTGTTGTGGACAACAGATCCTTGCTATGCCCTTTTTATGTTGTGGCACCAGCCCTCCATGTACATGTGAGTGTGTGTGTGTGTGTGTGTGTGTGTGTGTGTGTGTGTGTGTGTGTGTGTGTGTGTGTGTGTGTGTGTGTGTGTACCATCCCTCCATGCACACGTGTGTGTGTGTGTGTGTGTGTGTGTGTGTGTGTGTGTATATATACCTTCCTCCGGTAGTTCGTTCTCCTCCGCCTCTCTCTCCATGTTGTGGCACCATCCCTCCATGCACACGTGTGTGTGTGTGTGTGTGTGTGTGTGTGTGTGTGTGTGTGTGTGTGTGTGTGTGCATACCTTCCTCCGGTAGTTCGTTCTCCTCCGCCTCTCTCTCCATGTTGTGGCACCACCCCTCCATGCGCTCCACCTCGCTCTGCAGCAGGCGCAGGAAGAACTCTCCGTCCCGCATGGAGGGGAGGGGGGTGGTCCGGCCCGAGTCTGGCAGGCTGCGGGGGCCCTCATGCCAGGCCACCACTGCCCCCCCACCGCCACCCCCACCACCGCCGCCACGCTCCAGGGGGAGGGGGGAGAGGGCGCGGGGGGGTCCCGGGGTCATCGAGCGGGGGTCGGAAGGGTCAGGTCCGTACCCCGGGTGGTGGTGAGGATGATGATGGGGGTGGTGGGGGTGGGGGTGGGGGGCGTAGTCGTCTCCGTACGCCCACTGGCCCTGCGTGTGTACGGTGCGGTACTCGGCGAACTGGCCCGCGGACTCGGGCTCGGAGGAGTGTCGCTGGAAGGAGCAGCCGAACTGGAGGCTCTTGTCCTGGGTGGGCACGCCCACGAGGATGCCCTGGGGGGCGCTGGGATAGCCCTCCAGCTCCAGGTCCGCCTGCACGCTCGCCGTCACGCTATTGGACCGCTTGAACCGCGCGCGCCTGGAGGGGGCGGGACCAACAGGACAGAACAGCCAATCAGATTTAACCACACAACACACACAGCTGCAAATGTGTCTACAGCCAATCAGATATATACACACCAGAATCAGGAAAACCTGCATGGGGTTCCTAGTGTGTGTGTGATCTTGAGCTACCTGTTTGTGTCTATGTGTGTGTGTCAAAACTTATCTCTCTCACTAACACCAGACTAAACTGGACTAGCACAGACAGACACTAGAGTCATATCTCTCTCACTAACACCAGACTAAACTAGACGAGCATGGAGTGCAGTATCTCTATCGTGTGTCCTTCTCATTCCAGCTGACTTAGTCAGTTAGAGTCTGTAGCAATAATACAGGGAGGGGAGAGAGGAGAGGAGAGGAGAAGAGAGAGAGAGTGAGTGAGAGAGAGAGTGGGGATAGAGAGACAGAAGGGGGGGGGGCAAAGTGAGGAGAGAGAGTGGGGGGAGAAAGAGAGACAGAGACAGAGAGAGTGAGATGAACAGAGTAACAGAATGAGATGGAGGAGAGAAACAGAGAGAGAGAGCAGAAAAAGGAAGAGAAGAGTGTTTTTAAATGAGAATCAGAAAAGATGAAACACACACACACACACACACACACACACACACACACACACACACACACAGCCCTGAAAACACTGTTCTGCTCTTATGAATATTTAAGTACTGTGGAGCTGCTCAGAAAGAGAGAGAGAGAGAGAGACAGAGAGAGAAAGAGAGACAGAGAGCGTGGGAGAGTCAGAGAGAGAGAGAGAAAGAAAGAGAGACAGAGAGAAAGACAGAGAGAGAGACAGACAGGTAGAGAGGTAGAGAGACAGAGAGAGAAAGGGAGAGAGAGAAAGAGTGGGGGAGTCAGAGAGAGGTAGAGAGAGGCAGAGAAACAAAGAGAGAGAGACAGAGAGAGATAGACAGAAAGACAGAGAGAGAGAGAGACAGAGAGAGAGAGAGAGACAGAGAGAGACAGAGAGACAGAGAAAGAGAGAGAGAGAGACAGAGAGAGAGAGAGACAGAGAGAGAGAGAGAGAGAGAAAGACAGAGAGACAGAGAGAGAGAGAGAGAGACAGAGAGAGAGAGAGATACAGACACAGAGAGAGAGTGACAGGGAGAGACAGAGATGAAAGGGTGGCACGTTGGGGAAATTTATTTCAACAGCTGTTCATGCAGACACCTAAGGCACACACACACACACACACACACACACACAGAATCCCTCTCACTCTCACACACACACAGACACACACACACATTATCTCTCTCACTCACACACACACACATGTACACGCACGCACACAGGCACGCACACACGCAT
>CM059283.1:2811234-2813734 GCA_030347295.1 Setipinna tenuifilis | reverse complement strand
GTGTGTGTGTGTGTATGTGTGAGAGCGAGAATAAAAGTGTGTGTTTGTGTCTGTGATGTCAGGACAAGAGGTGTGTGTATGTGTGTGTGTGTGTGTGTGTGTGTATGTCTGGGTGGATTGTGTAACTCTCTTTGTATATTCATAAGTCAGTGGGGTTCTGCTCGGAACATTTCGATATGCATGATGGCCTTGAAACACACACACACACACACACACACTCACACACACACACACACACACATACACACACACACTCACTTAAGCAGCTAAAACACACACAACACTAACCAAACAAATAAAACACAGACACACACACACAAACATACACAGACACACACACACACACACACACACACACACACATACACGGTCGACATTTACTTTTCCTTGCAACTTGTAAACACACTTATTTACTTACTTTTTAAAAGCTTATTTATGAACTCCTACACCCACAAAAACTACACTCTCACCCACACACACATACACACATACCAACACACACACACACACACACACACACACACACACACACAAACATATGCAAATAGCTGCAGTCACACACATAAATCCGCACACACACACACAGATGCACACACACAGATACACACATGCATACACACACACAGATACACACACGCGCGCACACACACACACACACTCACCTGGAGGTGGTGCAGTGTCCTCTCCTTGCCTTTGGGTTCGATGGGCACCAGTGCCTTGTCATAGCCGCCCCCCCCTCCCACCGCGACCCCCCCTCCCCCTCCTCCCGCCCTGGCCTGGCTGACCGTCATGGCCGACCATGTGCTCCTCTTCAGCGAGTGTGCGCCTCCACCTCCTCCTCCATGACCTCCGTGACCTCCGTGACCTTGGTGACCGTGTCCATGGCCCCCCCCTCCCTCGCCCACCATCACCATACTGCTGCAGGCCAGACACTCCGGTGCGCCCCCCCCTCCAGGGCCAACGATGACCCCTCCCCCACCACCTCCTCCTCCTCCACCTCCTCCTCCTCCTCCTCCTCCTCCACCTCCTCCTTTGGGCCTCTTCATTGTGAGCTCGTGCAGTGTGGCATCCAGGCTCTCGTGGTAGGTGGCGCCCCCTACTCCCCCTCCTCGCCCCCCACCTCGCCCCCCTCCCCCGGGCAGGAAGCTGCTGTCGCTGTCCAGGTTGTCGTCGGAGCTCCACCATCCCGCCGTGCGGCTGCGGTGGCGGTTGCCGTGGCGACCGTGGGAGTCGTGGGACGAGCGGTAGTCGCCGCTCTTGCTGCGCTCGCGACTCTTGCTCCTCCTCGCCGAGCGGGACTGGTGGTGGCCCCCTCCTCCTCCTCCACCTCCTCCTCTTTCTCCTCCTCTTTCTCCATCCTCTCCTCCACTACGATGTCCTCCTCCTCCTCCTCCACCTCCTCCTCGCTCCCTGTACTCTCCCCGCGGGCCCCCGTTGTACTCGCGTTTGGAAGGCGCCTCGAGCGAGTGGGACTTGGCGAAGAGGCGCTGGACGGAGTGGACGAGGTGGCGTATGCGCGAGGGGCTCTCGCTGCGGTGATGATGGTGATGACCGTGCTCCACGCTGCCCCCACTGGCCGCACGCTGGTACTGCAGCGTGTGGAAACCGTCCGGCTGGAAGGGCAGCTGCTTCTCGAAGTGGTCCAGGAGACCCGCTGGCACACGCTACGGGGGGAAGGGGGGGGGGGGCAGAACGATATATTACATTGATACGATTCATATCAATACGATTCATATCAATATGATTCATTACAGCAAAACGATTCATATCAGTATGATTCATTAAAGCGATACGATTCATAGCAATACAATTCATTACAGCGGTAAGATTCATATCAATACAGTTCATTACAGCGATCGATTCATATCAATATGATTCATACCAATACGATTCATACCAATACGCAATAATATCATATTCAGCTATCCAAGGCTAGATGCATTATATCAATACGATTCATATCAATATGAGTCATTACAGCGGTACGAATCATGTCGATATGAGTCATTACAATATGATTCATACCAATATGATTCATATCAATAAAAGTCATTACTGCAGCACGATTCATATCAACACGATTTATTACTGCAGTACGATTCATATCAATGCGATTCATATCAATACGAGTCATTACTGTGGTACAATTCTACGGGGGGGGGGGGGGGAGTTACGAGTCATTACAGCAGCAAGATTCATATCTTTATGATTTATTACAGCGATGTGATTCATATTACTAAGATTCATATCAATACGATTCATATCAATACGATTCATATCAATATGATTCATATCAATATGATTCATTACAGTGATACGATTCATATCAATACGATTCATATCAATACGATTCATATCAATACTATTCATTAGAGTGGTACGATTCATATCAATACAACTCATACCAATACAATTCATATCAATACAATTCATATCAATACGATTCATTACAGGAATACGATTCATATCAATACAATTCATATCAATACGATTCATTACA
>CM059283.1:2783734-2786234 GCA_030347295.1 Setipinna tenuifilis | reverse complement strand
GGGCCACATCAGGGCAACATCAGGGCTATATCAGGGCCACATCAGGGCTACATCAGAACCACATCAGGGCTATATCAGGGCTAAATCAGGGCCACATCAGGGCTAAATCTGGTCCACATCAGGGCTAAATCAGGTCCACATCAGGGCCACATGTATTCCACACATTAGTGTGACATTTGTACAAGCCCTTACAAACAGATACTGAGACATATCTGTGAAAAGCATCCAGGCCAAACACTAACCATCAGAGTATTGGGTATCAGCTATGCACACACACACACACACACACACACACACACACACAGTCTGAATCATACATACAGGGATTAAATTGGGCCGGGGCTGAGCCCCGGCACATAAGCTCGGAGCGGATGGCATATGAGGATCACGCGCACATCAAAAGCAACAAAACCCTTTTCACGATTTTCAGTTCTGAATAATTAAATGTTGTTTTATTAATCAATAAACCCATGACTTTTATGAGATAGATCATAGTTTTTCCCTGATAACAAGACGACCTGTCAAAACTATTTAGAACAGACTTGCGATAAGAGATTCTGGTTTCCGGAACGCTGCATGGGTTGGGTTGCCAGTTCCGCTTTTTATAAGGGACTGTGGGGTTTCTTTTTTGTGAGCTCGCTTTTAAAAAAATCAGAAGACATGGTTTGCAGGTTTTGGGGCTTTTATTTCAGCATTGTGAATTGTTTATAACTTCCCCCGTAGGCCTACGCCGTCTCCCCTTCTTACCTGCGTATGCACCAGGCACACAGCGCAGCTCTGGCAACGCGCGGCAGAGAAACTCGGAGGGATGTCATAGCAGCCTTTTTCAGCCCGTTTCCATATAATGATAACTTTCTGCGCTACGTGCTTGGCTTGACTAGGACAGAGTCGTTGAACTACGAGGACAATCTGTACGTTATGATTTTATTTAATTCTTAAGTGTTAATTCATTAGCTGTGTTTGCTTTAATAAGAAAAAAAATGTAATTCTATCTTTATTTGTACTGTTTCAGTTTCACAAAAAGATGATCCAAACCGTCTCCGATGTGGGTCATTGTTTAGCTCGTTGTCAATGCTGGGATTAGCCTACATTAGCTAATGGCAGAAGACTCAGTTGTAGAAATTAGCCAGGGGGAAGGGGGAGATGTCAAATGAGCTACCTTTGGCAAACATAAACAAAACACGTCTTGTGCTCTCGCCTTAATTAACTGTCGATACAGTCAAATTCACTTTTATACAAGAAGTTTAATAAATTGTTTTGTTGTAGAGGTCAACAGCTAAAGATTAAAAATGAGGAAAGCAAAGAGGAGGAAGCTTACAGATTTCTTCAAAAGGTGGGCAGCAAACAACATATCTGTTAAAATGTTAATTTAAGGTAGGCTACTGTACTGGTAGCCTGGTTAGCACCAGACCATACCACAGGTGTACAGTGAGTAATTCTTTGTACTGCTTCCCCAGCATTTTATTCTAAAGTAGCCTAATCCTTAGTATCACTTTGCAATTGTCATTTTACAAGTATTTATCAAGGTGATGCAACTGACAAAGTAAGCTGAATCAGAATGGATTTTCCATTTGATATGTGAAACAGCCTACCCAAAATGCACTAGAATGCAGGAAATTGCATCTAAGTAATCCAAAATGTTATGGGGGAGGACCCCCATACCCCCCGCTAGGGGTAGGACACATATGCTCAAGATGTCTACCATTGTGCCCCACCAATTTTTTTCCCCACCAGCCACTGTTCAAACTGCCATAATGTGTAAAGGGACATTACAAGACACACATAGGCCTACAACACATAGGTAAGAGTAGAGTAGAGAGTAGAGTAGAGTAACTTTATTAATCCCGAAGGAAATTAAGGTGTCTTGTAGCATACACATAATACACATTACCCATAATAAATACACATTACAAAACGAATCAAGACGAATCACCATATAGCACACTTCAACATAATTACAAAATTAGGAGGGGGGGGGTACTAAGACGTGTCTATATAAGGTTAAGTTTGAGTTGGGGAATAGTCCTTAGTGCAAGTAAAAACAAAAACAAAGTGGCAATGCAAACAGTGCAGTACATGTTGTCCAGGGTAGGTAGGATAGTGTAGGTTGACCATGGAATAGTCCTCATGTAGTGGAGGATGTAATCCGGGTAGTGCAGTGCAGTGCAATGTATGTCCAGGAAGGTGTAGGGGTCACCAGCACTGCTTGGTGTGTGAGTGTGAGTGTGTGAGTGTGTGTGTGTGTGTGTGTGTGTGTGTGTGTGTGTGTGTGTGTATGTGTGTATGTGTGTGTGTATGTGTGTATGTGTGTATGTGGGGTGCAGCTCAAGCAGTCCAGTCAATTATGCCCAGCTCCCTCTGTGTGGTGTTGTGAAGCTGTATGGCCCTGTGAACAAAGGACCTCCGAAGCCTGTCAGTCCTGCAGGGGAGGGACCGGAGTCTGTCGCTGATCAAACTCCTCTGATTAATGAAGATGGTGTGCAGGGGGTGACAGCCATTG
>CM059283.1:2701234-2703734 GCA_030347295.1 Setipinna tenuifilis | reverse complement strand
TCTACACACACACACACACACACACACACACACACACATACTATTTATTGTCACTTCATGTTGTCCTCTCTATCTGTCTACCAGGTCCTATTAGCCTGCCTGCCCAGCATGGTGGTCAGCTGTTGTTTTTAGTGATTTATAAATAAACATGACTTGACTTGACTTGACTTGACTTGACTCTCCAGAAGGTTTAATCACACAGTCAGACTGTGCAAACAACACTAGTGGAACATAGACACGCAAACACACACACATTTACATAAAAACACATACACACACACACATACAGTAGGAGGATGGAGATGCAAATACACACACACACACACACACACACACACACACACACAGTAAGAGGAGTACAGAGACTGCAAACAACGCTAGTGGAACATACACACACACACACAGACACACACACACACACACTAGTGGAACATACAGTAAATTCACTAAATGAAAAACTTCACGGCTGCAATCTCTCTCAGCTGTGATCAGCTCTGTACTGGTGTAACTCATTACGGTATAATTTAATCATGATGTTGGTTATGTAATCAGCTGTATAGTTAACCACATAACCACTTACATTCATGATCTATGATGATGAATATGAGTCTGCTACTCTGCAATAAGAAATGTACAAACTCTATCTACTGTATCAGCAATATGATCAATTATGCCAAGACATGAATTCATTACATACACACTCAGCTACACAATAAACGACATGCCAAGCTCCTTCTATCAGTTTTATTATATTATATTATATTATATTATATTATATTATATTATATTATATTATATTATATTATATTATGAGATCATTTATAGCGTGTGAAATATGAGCTCTCTTTAGTAGTTATATCATCAGCTGCGACTCAGCATTTGCACCACTTCAGAGTGACTAACTTACTTTAGTATCACTGATTACAGAATTACAGAGGATTAGGTGTGTGAGAGAGAGTGTGTTTGTGTGTGTGTGTGTGTGTGTGTGTGTGTGTGTGAGTGTATGTGCCTGTATGTATAGCTTACAATGTATAGCGTACAATGTCTGCAATTTATTTCTCTCTCTTTCCCACACACACAGACACACAGACACACAGACACACAGACACACACACACACACACACACACACACACACACACACACACACACACACATACACACACACACACACACACTGCATCACTGACTCTGCTGATGCGTACATTCATTCTCTGTTAAGGAGTGAAGGTCAAGGATTCTTGTCTTCCTTTCGTGTGTGTGTGTGTGTGTGTGTGTGTGTGTGTGTGTGTGTGTTGGACTGAGGCGGCCAGCTGTGGCTGAGGGAATGAAAGTAGTGCCACTCACACACACACACACACACACACACACACACACACACACACACACAGAGCTACGCTGGCAGCGAAGCATTTCATCATCAGCAGCAAAGGTTGTGTTCCCCAGTGGTCATCGCAAAGCTCGTTAGGGGCAGGACTCTGGGGAGGGGGCAGGGGGGTGGGGGTGTAGGTGTGTGATGGGGGCATTGGGGTATGTAATGGGGAAAGACTGTGTGGGGGTGATGGGCCGGTCGGGTGTGTTATGGGGGCTGAGGGCCAGGGGATTGGTGGGTGGGTCACCACAAAACCCTACCATTCTCCATCACCATGACAACAACCTCCCGGGGGGTGGGGGTGTGGGTGTGTGAAGGGGGGGGGGGGGGGGGGGGGGTGGCTGGGGATTGGTGGGTGGGGTCACCACAAACCCCTACCATTCTCATCCCCATGGAGCCCAAACCCCTTATCATTCTCCATCACCATGACAACAACCTCTCCTACCATCCTTTACACCATAGCAACCCCCCCTCATCACCATGGAACCAAGTGTTATTCTCTGTCACCATGACAACAACCCCTTGGCATCTTCATCTCCATGGAGCCCAAACCCCTTTTCATTCTCCATCACCATGACAACAAGCCCCCTACCATGTGGATCCCCATTCCAACAAGCCCCTCCCACCCCACACCACCATGACAACAAGTCCCTCCCCTCCACATCACCATGGCAACAAGCCCCTCCCACCCATGCCACCATGCGACCGTGTGTGTGTGTGCCATATCACACCCCATCCTTGTGTTGGGGATCAGGAATGGAAAGAGAGGGCTTCAGTGCTGGATTAAAGTAGATTAGGCTTGGATACGGATGACAATCTCTGCACCCAATACTGCATCTATCTGCATAAACCTCATACCTTATTCACAGCTCCTCAACCCGAAATGAAATAAATACACATCTAAACACATATAGAAACACACACACACACACATCTAAACAAATATAAACACACACACATCTAAACACATATTTAAATACACACACATCTAAACAAATGTATAAATACACACACATATAAACAAATATATAAACACACACACACATCTAAACACATATGTAAACACACACACACACATCTAAACACATACTGTATGCAATGTGTATTTTATATAATCTTCCTAGAAGGT
>CM059283.1:2688734-2691234 GCA_030347295.1 Setipinna tenuifilis | reverse complement strand
ATGATTAGACAGTGAGGATATTAAATGCTCCATAACTACATATGCTATGATTAGACAGTGAGGATATTAAATGCTCCATAACTACATATGCTATGATTAGCCAGTGAGGATATTAAATGCTCCATAACTACATATGCTATGATTAGACAGTGAGGATATTAAATGCTCCATAACTACATATGCTATGATTAGCCAGTGAGGATATTAAATGCTCCATAACTACATATGCTATGATTAGACAGTGAGGATATTAAACTATATATGCCACCACATAATATTACTGCACAATGCTCCATAAGTACATATGCTATGATTAGACAGTGAGGATATTAAATGCTCCATAACTACATATGCTATGATTAGCCAGTGAGGATATTAAATGCTCCATAACTACATATGCTATGATTAGACAGTGAGGATATTAAATGCTCCATAACTATATATGCTATGATTAGACAGTGAGGATATTAAATGCTCCATAACTACATATGCTATGATTAGACAGTGAGGATATTAAATGCTCCATAACTACATATGCTATGATTAGACAGTGAGGATATTAAATGCTCCATAAGTACATATGCTATGATTAGACAGTGAGGATATTAAATGCTCCATAACTACATGTGCTATGATTAGACAGTGAGGATATTAAATGCTCCATAACTACATATGCTATGATTAGACAGTGAGGATATTAAATGCTCCATAACTACATATGCTATGATTAGACAGTGAGGATATTAAATGCTCCATAACTACATATGCTATGATTAGACAGTGAGGATATTAAATGCTCCATAACTACATATGCTATGATTAGACAGTGAGGATATTAAATGCTCCATAACTACATATGCTATGATTAGACAGTGAGGATATTAAATGCTCCATAACTACATATGCTATGATTAGACAGTGAGGATATTAAATGCTCCATAACTACATATGCTATGATTAGACAGTGAGGATATTAAATGCTCCATAACTACATATGCTATGATTAGACAGTGAGGATATTAAATGCTCCATAAGTACATATGCTATGATTAGACAGTGAGGATATTAAATGCTCCATAACTACATGTGCTATGATTAGACAGTGAGGATATTAAATGCTCCATAACTACATATGCTATGATTAGACAGTGAGGATATTAAATGCTCCATAACTACATATGCTATGATTAGACAGTGAGGATATTAAATGCTCCATAACTACATATGCTATGATTAGACAGTGAGGATATTAAATGCTCCATAACTACATATGCTATGATTAGACAGTGAGGATATTAAATGCTCCATAACTACATATGCTATGATTAGACAGTGAGGATATTAAATGCTCCATAACTACATATGCTATGATTAGACAGTGAGGATATTAAATGCTCCATAACTACATATGCTATGATTAGACAGTGAGGATATTAAATGCTCCATAGCTACATATGCTATGATTAGACAGTGAGGATATTAAATGCTCCATAACTACATATGCTATGATTAGACAGTGAGGATATTAAATGCTCCATAACTACATATGCTATGATTAGACAGTGAGGATATTAAATGCTCCATAACTACATATGCTATGATTAGACAGTGAGGATATTAAATGCTCCATAACTACATATGCTATTATTAGACAGTGAGGATATTAAATGCTCCATAACTACATGTGCTATGATTAGACAGTGAGGATATTAAATGCTCCATAACTACATATGCTATGATTAGACAGTGAGGATATTAAATGCTCCATAACTACATATGCTATGATTAGACAGTGAGGATATTAAATGCTCCATAACTACATATGCTATGATTAGCCAGTGAGGATATTAAATGCTCCATAACTACATATGCTATGATTAGACAGTGAGGATATTAAATGCTCCATAACTACATATGCTATGATTAGCCATTGAGGATATTAAATGCTCCATAACTACATATGCTATGATTAGCCAGTGAGGATATTAAATGCTCCATAACTACATATGCTATGATTAGACAGTGAGGATATTAAATGCTCCATAAGTACATATGCTATGATTAGACAGTGAGGATATTAAATGCTCCATAACTACATATGCTATGATTAGCCAGTGAGGATATTAAATGCTCCATAACTACATATGCTATGATTAGCCATTGAGGATATTAAATGCTCCATAAGTACATATGCTATGATTAGACAGTGAGGATATTAAATGCTCCATAGATACATATGCTATGATTAGACAGTGAGGATATTAAATGCTCCATAACTACATATGCTATCATTAGACAGTGAGGATATTAAATGCTCCATAACTACATATGCTATGATTAGCCAGTGAGGATATTAAATGCTCCATAACTACATATGCTATCATTAGACAGTGAGGATATTAAATGCTCCATAACTACATATGCTATGATTAGCCAGTGAGGATATTAAATGCTCCATAACTACATATGCTATGATTAGACAGTGAGGATATTAAATGCT
>CM059283.1:2636234-2641234 GCA_030347295.1 Setipinna tenuifilis | reverse complement strand
GAGAGGGGAGGCATCCAACGTTCCACTCACTTCAGCTGAATAAAACAAAAACACCACTCGGGGTATCCCAGAGTTCAATGCAGCATTCTAATGTCCCAGCATGCACTGCACCACTCACAGCTGTAACCTCTCCTTGACAACAGACGTCAGAGAAAGAAAAGAAAACAAAACAAAACAAACAAGACAATGACCCAGAAAACATCTCTATACGCATCAATGTTGCAGTGGAGAGGGAAACAGACAGAAAAAGACAGAAAAAGCGAAAGAGAGAGAGAGTCAGAGACAGACAAACAGAAAGAAAAAGACAGAGAAAGAGAGAGAGAGACAGAGAGAGAGGGAAAAAACAGAGAGAGACAGAAAGACACAGAAAGGGGGAGAGTGAGTGAGAGAGGGAAAGAGAGAGAGAGAGAGAGAGTGGGGGGTGACCAAGGGATGGATGGCAAATGTGGTTTGCAATGTGGCCCATGATGCTTTGCACACGCTGCCTTGAGCTGGTCATGAATAATTCAGGGAAAGAGAGCGCTGGCCCTCCATCCTCCATTTTAATCCAAGCAGGCAGAGAGGGGCATGGGGGGGGGGGGGGGGGGGTGCATGGGGCAGAGGGAAGAGGGGCAGAGGGGGGGAGAGGGGCAGAGGAAGAGGGGTAGGGGGTATGAGGGGCATGGGGGGGGGGTGCAGAGGGGCATGGGGGTAGTGGGGGGGGGGAGTGGGGCAGAAGTGAAGAGGGACATGGGGAGGAGAGGGGCAGAGGTCAAGAGGGGTGGGGTGGGGGTTGTGGGGCATGGGGGAAGAGGGGGAGAGGGACAGAGAGGCATGGGGGAGAGGGGCATGGGGGGGGGGGCAGAGGGCAGAGGGTAAGAGCAGAGGGGCAGAAGGGCCTGCTCCCATATGAACATTAGGAAAGAAGAGGATGGGAGGAAAGGACAGGAGAGGAGAAGAGAGGAAAGGAGAGGAGAGAAGAGGAAAGGAGAGGAGAGAAGAAGAGAAGAAAGGAGAGGAGAAGATAGGAAAGGGGAGGAGAACAGAGTAGAGGAGAGGATAGAATAGGAAAGTAGACAAGAAGAGAGAAGAGGAGAGGGGGATGGAACAGCAAAAGGAAGTGAGAGGAGGAGGAGAAGAGCAGGAGAAGCGAGAGAAGAAGTGAAAGGAGGAAATTCAGGAGTGAGTAAAGGAAGGATAGCAAAAAGATAGCAAAGAAAAAGGATAGGAGAGGGGAAAGGAGAGATGGAAAGGGAGGAAAGGAGAAATGATAAAGGAAAAAAGAGGATGAAAGGACAAAAAGAAGACAAAAGGGGAGAAGAGATAAAGGAGAAGAGAGGGAGGAGAAAAGGAATAGCACAGAGGAATAGAGAGACAGAGGACAGGAAAGAAACAAGGGATAGAGAGATTTGGAAGAAAGGGAAGAAAAGACTAGCAGAGGACAAAAGAAGAGTAGAAAAGGATAGTAATGATAGGAGAAGGAGGAAAAGGGGAAAAGAAGAGAGAAAACGAAGGAGAAATAGAATGGAGGAAGACTGTATGAGGAGAAAGGGAACCCGGCAGAGAGGAGAGGTGAGGAGAGGTGGAGAGAGAGAAAGAGGGGGAAGGCGGAGAGACAGAAAGAGGGGGAAGGAGAGAGGGAAGGAGGGAAGGAGAGAGAGAAAGTGAGGGGAGGGCAGAGAAAGGGAAGCGGGCAGAGAGGAGAGGTGAGGAGAGGTGGAGAGAGAGAAAGAGGAGGAAGAAAAACTACAGGAAATTGGATATCCGAAGAGCGAGGGGGAGAATTGCAGAACCATTTTTCTCTTTATGTGTGTTCCACTTCACCCCCCCATCTCACCCCCCCCCCCCATCTCATCTCCCATATCACCTCTCCTCCACCCCCTCCCATCTCTCCTCTCCCTCTCTCTCTCCCTCTCCCTCTCTCTCTCTCTCCCCCTCTGTCTCTCCCTCTGTGTCTCTCTCTCCCTCTCCCTTTCTCTCTCTCCCTCTCTCTCTCTTCCTCTTTCTCTCTCTCTCTCCATCTCTCTCTGTCCCTCTGTCCGTCTGTCTGTCTCTCTTTCTCTCTCTCCCTCCCTCTCTCACTCTCTCTTCCTCTCCCTCTCTCTCTCCTCCCTCTCTATCCCTCTCGCCATCACTCTCTCTCTCCATCCCTCTCTATCCCTCTCCATCACTCTCTCTCCCTCCCTCCCTTCTTCGGCTCCTCTTCCTCAGTGCCATCTCCACAACTACTGTTTCCCACCTCCATCTCTCCATCTCTCTCTATCCCTCTCTCCATCACTCTCTCTCTCTATCCGTCTCTCCCTCCCTCCCTCCCTTCTTTTGCTCCTCTTCCCTTGTTTCATCTCTGTCCTATTGGCCCCATCCCCCTTCTCTCCTCCTCCTCTTCCTCTCTGTTCTTTCTGCTTTTGTTCTTCTCTCTTCCTCCTCTCCTCTCTCCTCTTTGTTCTTTCACTTCCCTCTCCTCCTCTCCTCCTCCTCCTCCTCCTTTCCTCCTCTGTTCTGTCACTCTCTCCTCCTCTCCTCCTCCTCTTCTCTCTGTTCTGTCACTCTCTCCTTTTCTCCTCCACCTCCTCTCCTCTGTTCTGTCACTCTCTCTTCCTCTGTTCTGTCTGCTTTTGTTCTTCTTCTCTTTCAGCAGCTCACACGCTTCACCTGCCTTGGCAACAGCTGCACACACACCATACACACACACACACACACATACACACACACACACACACTCCATACGCACACTGCCTACCCTCACACACGCCATGCCGAACAGATGAAGAGCTCTGCTCACACACACACACACACACACACACACTGCATACACACACACACACACACACTGCCTACCTTCACACATGCTCACAGCACACACGGCATGGTGAACAGATGAAGAGCTCTGCTCACACACACACACAGACATACACACACACACACACACTCCATACACACACTGCCTACCTTCACACACGCTATGCCAAACAGATGAAGAGCTCTGCTCACACACACACACACACACACACACACACACACACACACACACACACACACACACACATATACTGCATACGCACAATGCATACGCACACTGCCTGCCTTCACACACGCACATGGCACAGATGAAGAGCTCTGCTCTCACACACACACACACACACACATACACACACACACACACACACACATATACTGCATACGCACAATGCATACGCACACTGCCTGCCTTCACACACGCACATGGCACAGATGAAGAGCTCTGCTCTCACACACACACACACACACATACACACACACACACACACACACACACACACACACACACACACACACAGCCATCTTGCTGCTGCGCATGACAGGATATCTATTTTGGACGCCCAACATGAGCCAGCGTCTGTTCCTCCACAGCCTCAGAGAGTGCAAGCTGAGGTCACATCAAATCAGTGTGTGTGTGTGTGTGTGTGTGTGTGTGTGTGTGTGTGTCAGACACCTTTTCCACGCCCTCTATCAGTGCCCTCGCCTATCATGTCAGAGGCTAAGTGTGTTAGTGGTCCGCAGTGTGTGTGTGTGTGTGTGTGTGTGCATACTCTCCTCTCTGTCATCCTGAGCAGCTTCGCAGGCACTGGGGTGAGACAGAGCCTTTACTGTCGTGTGTGTGTGTGTGTGTGTGTGTGCTTATGCATGTGTGTGTGTGTGTGTGTGTGTGTGTGTGCGCAGCTTTCATGCAGAAGACACTTAATAAAGCCACCTGCTCATTACTTGATTTATTCATTAGGTTTGTGTCACAGTGGCGAAGTGGGTGTGTGTGTGAAGGGAGAGAAGTGTGTGTGTGTCTGTGTGTGTGTGCTGAGGTGTGTGAGAAGACACACATGTGACTATGTATGTGTGTGTTTCTGTGTGTGTGTGTGAGTTTGTGGGTTGAAAGGGAGGTGTTTGTGTGTGACAGGAGAAAGGTGTGGGTGTGTTTCTGTGTGTGTGTGTGTGTCTGCACAGTTGATCCGTTTGCTACACTCTGGCTTAATCCGCTATAAATAAGTGAATTAATATATGCTAATCAGCGCTGACACACACACTTCTGAAACACACACATTTCTGCGACAAACACACACACACTCTTGTGACACACACACTCCTGCAACACACACACACACACACTCCTGCACTTCCAGTCAACAGACGGAGCTGAGATGAGATGAACTCTGCAGCACACTCAGGCCAAATCTGGTCCACACTCAGGCCAAACCCGGGCCAGACTCAGGCCAAACCCGGGCCAGTCAAAGCCAGATTAAGGCCAAACCAAACCATATCTGAGCCAAACTGAGGCCATATCGTGGTCAAAACACGCCATATTTTTGGCCACACTAAAGGGTAATCAGGGCCAAATCAGGGCCAAACTGAACCAAATCTGGCCCAAAATCAGATCCAGAAGCAGGCCAACGTGTGCCACTCGGGGGATAAATAGCAAACCTAGGCAAATCAGGGCCAAATCAGGGCTAGTTGCAGGCCAAATCAGGGCCAAATCAGGGCTAATGCAGGCCAAATCAGGGCCAAATCTGGGTTAATGCAGGGCAAATGTAGAGCAAATGTACTGTGTGATGAAGTATGAGTTCCAGCCCTATTGAAGCTCAGACTCTGTGTGTGTGTGTGTGTATGTGTGTGTGTGTGTGTGTGTGTGTGTGTGTGTGTGTTGTTCCACTTCAGACTCCACGGCTGCCCAGTGTGGTGCTCAGAGGCCTTTAGGGCTGCCTTTGTTAGCCTCCGATAGCCTTGTGTGTGTGTGTGTGTGTGTGTGTGTGTGTGTGTCTTTGATAGCGATTAGCGGTGCCTTTGTTAGCCTCCGATAGCCACAATGGGCCCATAAATCCGTCCCGTAAATTAATGACCGTCCGCTTCTGAAGGCCGGGGGTGGGGCCGGCACGCAGGGTTCTGATCCGGCTTACGCACCAATCAAAGACCTTGACTCTGTATTCATACACACCAATCAAACGCCTCGACTCTGTATTCATACGCACCAATCAAACGCCTCCACTCTGTATTCA
>CM059283.1:2621234-2631234 GCA_030347295.1 Setipinna tenuifilis | reverse complement strand
CCCTCATAACGTTACAACGACAATCGCTATGGTGACTAACACACCTCCAGTCCGTCTCTTATGACATCAACACATACAGTATTTTAGACACACTAACCACATTATCTATCCCTCAAAACGTCAAAACACATTTTAGATACACTAGTCAAATTATCCGACTCTCATAACATCAAAACACATTTTAACCATGTTATCTATCCCTGATAACACTACAGCGACAAAGGCTACAGTGATTAACACACTTCCAGTCAGTAATAACATTCCAGTCAGTAATAACTGACACATTTTAGATACACTAGTCACAGTATCTATCCCTCATAAAGTTACAGCGATACACTCATGTTACATGAGCCATGTCAAGTCAGGTCAAGTCAAGTAGGTTTTTGTTGTCATTTCAGCCGTATACATAGTACATAGTGAGACAATGTTTCACCATCAACATCAACAACTATTAAAACACAGTGTGGACAAAACAGATACAGTATAGTGCATACACACACTATCAAGAACCACACACACATTCATGAGAGCTACTCACACACGTGTGCCTGCTCACACACACATACACCGACACACACACACGCACACATTCTAGGATACACATGTGCATACACATGTTGCAAAAAGACAAGTGACATAAAGCAAACATGCTCGACAGAGCATGGAAAGGAGCTCTGTAGCTAGTGGTTATGATTGGTATTTTATTGCATTACCTAACCATTATAACATTATAATGATACAGTCATGTTGCATTAGCCAATTATCTAACTCTTACAGCATCATAACTACACAGTTGTGGACGGCGTAAGACAGTAATTACACATCTCCAGCTGCACTAACAGACTCTGTACATACAAACCCACTGCCCTAAAGAGAAGTGATGCATTAATGCCATTACAGGTCAAACACGGGTTTACTGTATGTGCAGTGACACCCTCGATGCTCTGTGTACTACTCTGCAATGATCTAACTCTTATGACGTTATAACTACACAGTTGTGGATGGCGGGAGACCATAATGAACCCCCTGTAGACAGCCCATTCAGTCTGTACAGCATTGAAAAGAAGTGATGCCTTAATCCCATTACATATCAAACACACACACACACACACACACACACATACACACACACACACACACACACACACACACACACAAATGATGCCTTAATGCCATTAAATATCAAACATAAGTTTATGTGCAGTGATGCCCTTGTTGCTGAGTGCGTTACTCTGCCATTAGGTGTCCATGGAGACGGTGTGTAGGGAGGGCTCTGTCATATGACGTAATCATCAAGGGCTGCAGGGAAGGGGAGGAGAAGTCACCCCACTCGGCTTCGAACCCGAGTCACTCCATATCACACACACACAGACACACACACACACATCACAAGGGCCTCCATATCTGACCCAAGCAGAGGCCATATAGTGGTCAAAACACACAAGCTGGGTACGCCAAGGGCGAATCGGGACCAAATCAGAACTAAGGCCATGTAGTGGTCAAAACACACACCATATTTCAACCAGGCTGAGGGTGAGTCAAGGGCAAATCAGGAACCAAATTATAAATATAGGCACTAATATAGGCAACAATATACATATAGGCACATAATATACGAGTGGAACATAATATAAAAGGACAATATACAAGACATAATAAACAAGTAGGACATAAAGTTAATGAAAAGAAATCTATCCAGCAGGACCAGGAAGCAAACGTATGCCTATGGAGAGTGTCCACTGTAACTCTGCCCTGTGGCAGGTGGGCAGTAGGAGAGAAGGGACAATTAGCTGCGTTGTGTGGACTACACCTGTGTGTGTGTGTGTGTGTGTGTGTGTGTGAGAGAGAGAGAGAGAGAGAGAGAGTGTATGTGTGTGTGTGTGTGTGAGAGAGAGAGAGAGAGAGAGAGAGAGAGAGTGCGTGTGTGTGTGTATGTGTCTGTGTGTGTGTGACAGAGAGAGAGAGTGTGTGTGTGTGTGTGTGTGTGGCTACATATGGTCGAGGCTACACTGGGCAGCAGTGCAGATTGATTAGGCTCGTAATCACCACCCTGATGGGATGTGTGTGTGTGTGTGTGTGTGTGTGTGTGTGTGGGGTGGGGTGGGGGGGTCACTAAAACCTGCATGAGTCGGCATGGGGGCTCTGCCAAGGCCAGCAAGGCACCTTCACCCATGCTGCCTTTACACACACACACACTCGAGTACACACATACACGTGCGCACACACAACAGTTCTAACAACAAACCTCTCAAATGGGTGTATGTGTGTGGGTGACTTGCTGTGTGTGTGTGTGTTTGTGTGTGTGTGTGTGTGTGTTACAGCCCTTCAGCTACTGCGCATGGCCAGAGGGAGTAAATGTTGTGAACTGCTCCATAATACACATAAAATCTGCTGATTGAATGCAGTGTGTGTATGTGTGTGTGTGTGTGTGTATGTACATGTGTCTCTCTCTCTCCCTCCCTCTCTTTCCTCTCTCTCACACACACACACACACACAGACGCACACACGCGTCTTCTGCCATCATCCCTAACGCTGAACAAACGGCCGTTATTGATGTGCAATATGCCGAATGGCCCAGTGAGGCCCAGTATGTATATTAGAGTGTGTGTGTGTGTGTGTGTGTCTGTCTGTCTGTCTGTGTGTTATTACGCCACTGTAGAGGAGTGTTTATATGACTACATATGTGTGTATGTGTGTGTGTGTGCTTTAATACACCTCAATGGGAGACTATTCATATAATTACATCTGTGTGTGTGTGTGTGTGTGTGTTTGTCTTAATACTCTCTATGGGGGAAAGCTCATATGACTGCATCTGTGTGTGGGGGTGGAGTTCAGGGACTTACTATGTCTGTGTGTAAGAGAGCAACACATCAAACCACATCATCTCTGTGTGTGTGTGTGTGTGTGTGTGTGTGTGTGTGTGTGTGTGTGTTTGCATGCATGCATAATGGGAGTGATATGTAGGCTAATGCCCTCCTCATTACAAAGGTGAGCGGGTAATGGCGGGAGCAGCGTGGATACTCTTGTGCATCTCCGTGCATCTGAATATTTCATTAATGGACAAGACGGAGAACAGCACCTCGGTAGCGGCGCGGCTCAAAAGGTTAGCCGACAACAGCCTCTCTGCTCCCCCCTTCTCTCTCAGCCTCTCACCGCTTCTCCCTCAAGCAGAACCGACACGTCTGGATACCGCAGAAAGAGCTTTAGACATGTTTTACATCAAATCTCGGAGCTCAGAGCGTTCAGTGCGCTATGTAGGCCATGTCTAACTGCAGACACGCTCAAAACATACTCCACAAGCCGGAGAAACTCATTTGGTTACTTTGATCTATTAAACGGGCCGATTTGCATTTTGGAATCTCTCCCTGCCTGCCGCCTTGGGTTTGCCAAGTAGACCTCAACACGGCGCTGCTGCCTTGCCTTCCTTAAAAACACCATGTGAACACACACACACACACACTTCAAAGCCCCTGAATATTGTGAAACCCGCTTCCATAGTTACCAACGGTGGCATTCGTTAATTAAATCGCCAAGAACGCTGGCAGCTTGTCACCTCCGGTGTGAGTGACGTCAGCACCGAACCTTGCTAATGACATTCGAGGCCCGTCATCGAGGGGTCCGGGAGCCGCGAGAGAGAAACCTGACTCCTCGTGACAGATGCTCCATCACAGTATCGACGTTTTTAAACGCTGTGTGTGTGTGTGTGTGTGTGTGTGTGTGTGTGTGTGTGTGTGGAGGGCGACCGACTCACCACCTCAGCTAAGACGGTTAATCATGCACATATCACCACACTCCCTTTATCCGCGCCTTTGTGACACACTGAAAGGACTTAACCGGATTTGTAAAAGGCATAAAACAGCCAAAATAGATGAGCACCCAGCAATTAGGTCTAATCCCTCATTTTTAAGCATGATCTGCTTGACGTCTGTTTGTGCTGGTGCCAGCTTATGTTCCGTAAAATACACATCAAAAGCCAAAGCATGGCATCTTTCCTGTCAGAGCTACAGAGAAACATCTTCCATATGGACAGCAAATGGTGAGGAAATGGGTGAAATATTGAGTTTCTAAAACACCTCCGTTGAAAAAAAACTGGCATTGAAAAAGGCCTTTAGCCATTTCTACTTGGACATCTCCAGACTGCTAAATCATAGCCCAGTGTAGGCAGCCAGGCACCCAGAGTGGAGTGCTACAAAACCGGATCTGGGGAGGGACATGTGTGCGCTCTCGAAGCAGCTTATCCATTTTAGCCGGGTGGAGCATTTTTGGTGGCTTTTGGATTAACAGAATAGCAGGCGGGCCCAAACCAAGAATTGGGCTACTAATATTCCCAAATTGTCCTCCTGATGTTACCATGACTGACAGAGACACCGGCATTCAGTGTCACACCTTATTTTCCTCTCAGAGCTTCCAGAAAGAGATGAAGCCACAGACAGATCATGACGTGCAAGGCAAAGCAGCACTTCTATATGAAAACATGCCACAAGCCTACTACACCTTGTCAGAAAGGGGGAAGTGATTGCGTTCAACACACGCCACCGTCCAAGCCATCTACACACACACACACACACACACACACACACACACAGCCTGGACGCCAACATCATGATCAATCTAGAAAATCAATACAGTGAGAGCGAGCAGGAGTAGACCATAATAACCCGCTATGTCTTATATACCGTATGTCCTACTAATCACTGGCTCTGGTGTGTGTGTGTGTGTTAGTCTTATATGCCGTCTCTACTACTAATCACTGGCTCTGGTGTGTGTGTGTGTGTGTGTGTGTGTGTGTGTGTGTGTGTATATGTCTTATATGCCGTCTCTCCTACTGATCACTGGCTCTGGTGTGTGTTAGTGTGTGTGGAAATAAAATCTATTAGGAGCAGACGGGTAATAAACAGCCCTGGACCTGCATTTGAGAGCCCTATTTCAGACCCTTACCGACGACACAAGCTCCAGAAGACCAGGCAGCCTACTCCTATCACACGGCCGCTTCTCTCGCACTGCTTCCCGGCCACTTTCTGCAGGCGAGGCGCTGTCAATAGGCTTCAGTTTGCCTGTGCAGAGCGAGGACACTTTCTCGCGGGGGATTCGCACTTGATTTGGCATCAGTGTCGGCTTCACGCGGCATCCCAGCCCCACTGTCCCGCTCAGCTCCTGCTCGCGCTCGGGAACTCTCCCGAGGTTAATTAAGCCTCGTGCAAGTGCTTTCAGAGCAGGCTAAACGTGATAGCGAAACGCCCGGCGAAATTCCGCTCCGGGACAAGGGTTCACGGTCAGCGAGCCTTCACGCATCAGCTGAAGTCAATCTAAGATTGATGGTCCGCTGAGCTGCTCGTGCGCTGGGTTTTTATCAAGTAATGCGCCCTGCCTGTGTGTGTGTGTGTGTGTGTGTGTGCGTGTGTGTGTGTGTGTGTGACGGGACTGGCTAATCAGAACCCCATAAAAGTTCCAATAGCTGTCAAGTTGTTGACACAGCTGCTGGGCTGTGTTGACACGCGCCCCTGAGAGTGCGCCAAGTCCATTTCCTCTCGTGCTCCTTTTCTGTGTCTCGTGCCTTCAGAGGGTTACGCAATGAACGTGGCAGATATCAGTCATGCCGCTTAACCCTGAGCTCTCGAGCTCTCTCTCGCGCTCTCTACAGCAGCCTCTACACTGTCTCTGGGCTCGCTCGCATGCACCTCAGCTCGGGTGCGCTACACTACAGCATCTTGCTCTCCCGCCCCACCGCCTGCTTACCTGTTTACTTGAAGAGCTTCTTCACCGTTTGCTCGCCGTGCATCCTCGCTCCCCCGGAGCTAAGTCCAGTATTCCTCGAGAGGTGCCCGTAGGTTTTGCGGCACGGTTTGGCAGGCAGTTACGAGAGCAGAGATCCGATGCTGCTCGCGCCTCCACTTGCAGCTCCGTTAATTTTCCGGCGAAGCTCTCGAGCTCTGGCTCCGCTCTGGCAGCGCGCAGGATTCCCCACCAGTCCAGCAGCGCGAGCGTTCTATTGGTCGACGGGACTCCCCGTGGCCCCCTCACGCGGAGGAGGGGCCAGCGCGTGCAGGCAGCAGCATCCCACCGTGCAGTTAAACTGTTCGGGAGGAGCCGCGCGCTGTGTCGCTATGTGCACTCCCACCGGCTACGTGCTCATGCATCTCAGCGTGCAGTTTATATTTTCCCCGGACTTTGTGAATGGATGCGGACAGGCAAGGCGAGGAGAGGCGAGGCGTTTCTGGATGGACGCACACCACAGTGCTGAGACGCAGGCGATGCCCAGTCCCTCATAGACTACTGTACTGTACTGGCCGCTGGGCTGTCGTGCCGTGATGCCTGTGTGCATATTTGATGTGTGCGTTCACGTGGAAGGCGTGGTCCTGGTCCTGGTCCTGCCTTGGCTATGTGTGTGTGCGTGTGTGTGTGTGTGTGGGAGGGTGCGCTGGGGAGGGTAGCAGAGTTAACTCGGTCCTGACGCATCTCCCAGGAGGACTGTGGCTTTGCAGCTCACTTTCCTTTCCCTCCAGCACTTCTCGGACCATGATTACACCACACAGGTGAAGGGAGTCATGCTGTTGGGCTGTGACGTGCACGGTAGCCACAACAGTGAGGGAGGGGTGGTGTGTGTGTGGGGGGGGAGGGGGTGTTGGCTTCCGGGATGCCGTGGTGTGTGCCTGCCAGTTCATCCAGGGCCAGTGCCAGCACGGCACAGCACTTATCCGGGTTCCAGTACCTGCTGTCCGGGCAGCAACCGAGCCTCTATCCCCTTCAGCAGAGCAGCCGGACGGTGCGACTGATGGTGCTACAGACACTGTTTTGCAGTAGCAGTAGGCTACAATAGGCGTTTCCTATTCCTAAAACTAACGCCAAAAAACACCAGAATGGGCAGTTCTGATTGGGCAGTTCTTCTTTAAAAAATATGGTGCGCTTTTGTAGCTAACAGAGGCTGCACCATAACTGCTTCCGACCTAATTAGACTACAAAAGCTTTCACTAACGCCAAAAACACCAGAATGGGATATCTGAATGGGCAGTTATCTTTAAAATATGGTGCGCTTTAATACTGCTCTCGACCTAATTAGTCTACAAAAGCTTTTACACACACACACAGATTTCCTAAACGTCAAATTAACACAGGCCGTAGTCTGGCACGTGCCCCCTGTCCCGACGTGAAGCACGAGCACCATGTGTCAGTGTGAGGCTGATTATCGTCACGTCATCAGGCCACGCAAGCGAAATAAATGGGTCGCGAGAGAGCTCGTGAGACAAAATGCATTTATGAACAACGAGGCTGTCAGTGCACGAGCGCCATGCGAGAGGAGAGGAGGAGAGGAAGGGAGGCGCGTAGCATAGCGGGGATGAGAGACCCTTTTTCTGTCCTTAGAAGATGTCAGGATTTATAGATGGCCTACAGGCTAATTTTTGCAATCACAGATTACGTCTTGTTATCTTTTCAGCAGACCCCAAACATACTGACAGGGAGAGCTCAGCTGGTGTGTGTGTGTGTGTGTGTGTGTGTGTGTGTGTGTGTGAAACGTGATTCTTAAGGGCACACAAAGCTTCAAAAGCCACACATGTGACTTTCAGGCGGTGACTGTTTCTTTTTATGTCTCCTGTTTTAACCACCATCAAACAACCAGACGGGCAGAGCAATTCACTAGTGTCGAGGCATCTCAGAAACGGGCCGAATGTGTGTTTTAGATGTCCGCAAAGATGTCTCCTTCAACCTTCAACTATAGCCCCAGTAATCTGGAAGGCACATCCTCTGATTCGCAATTATCTGGAAAGAGCAGGCTTTCCACTTCCCTGGCAGGGGAAGAAATAGAAGAAAAAAAGAATGGCGGGCGGGTATGGTGGGGTGTTATTTGACTGTGACTTCTCGCCTCGGCTGTGAACTTCTCAGATACTGTGCGAATGAGCCACCCAAGCCATCCGACCGACACTTCAACGAGGGGACTGGATTTGGAGACGTGTGTAGGAAAAAAAAAACATTTTAAGTGGGGGAGATGAATGTTCAAAAGAGACATGCTGGAAGCTCGGTGAAGCACCGGATTGCACTGAAGTGGCCCTGACACACACATGTACAGTACATGCCCGTATCAACACACACATCTAATGGCGCAAATAGGAGCAAATCGTTAGCCTCATAGCATAATTGCCTAAGTCATTTTTGGCCAAATTGAGATATCTACCTAACTTTACTCTTCTACCACTGCCACTCTTCTACCACCATCCTGCATATATAACCGCCTATAAAACATGAAAATATGACTTGGGCAATTATGCTATCAGGCTAAAGTTACACAACCAGCCCTCCGTGGCCTTGATCTGCTATGGAAAACACAAGAATATTGTACAGTAAACTAGTATTATAATAATGTTTTCCTTTCTTTTTGTATATTGTGTGTGTGTGTGTGTGTGTGTGTGTGTGTGTGTGTGTGTGTGTGCGTGCGTGATTATGGTGACAGAGTCCGCAGAGAGGCGAATGTAGCCTTCTCAGTTAGCCTTCAGCACCATGGCCAGCTCCAGCCAAGGGTCATTCTCAGCGCTATTCACCACCGCTAAACAGCATGCTGGTGTGGTTGTAACAGCTCAATAACAAATGACGTGCAAGTATACTATGTATAGCACTATAGTATGTACAGTACTACCTACGTAAGTATTTTATGCACATTTATATTGCATGTTTAATATTTCTATTTTTCATGAGCCTAATGGATACTTGTGGGTTAGTCTGCTTGACCTGACACAATAAGCGGTACCCTAAACTACACTTCTCTGTATGTGGTTGTAACATCTCAATATCAAATGATGTGCAAATTTTACTATGCATAGCACTACCTATCTTAATATTTTATGCACATTTATATTGCAGGGTTTTACTATTTCTATTTTAATGAGCCTAAGTATGGACACGTGTGTTAGTCTGCCTGACCTAACACATAAGCTCTACTCTAAACTTCACTGCTCCATATGTGTAGTGACAGTATAGAAATGAATCTTTTTCAGCGTGCACCTTTAGGGAGTCACAGTAAAGCAGGAAATACAGAGCGGATGAGCGTACAGCTGCAGCTTTCTCCAAAACCACTGGGAGAAGGTCGAGGCTATTCCATTATACTTCTCATCTTCTCCGCAAAGCTCCATCAGCAGAACACACTCTCTGTGTGTCTCTAGGCAACCGCATCCTTAGCATCCGCAGCATCCGCAGCCTCCTCAGCATCCGCAGCCTGAAGGGCCTCTGCAGGGCTGCATGGACACCGCAGGCCTCACCCATCCCACCCTCTCATCCCCTCACACACTGCTGGGCCCCTCACGTGTGTGTGTGTGTGTGTGTGTGTGTGTGTGTGTGTGTGTGTGTGTGTGTGTGTGTGTGTGCCACACTGCTGGGCCCCTCACGTGTGTGTGTGTGTGCCACACTGCTGGGCCCCTCACATGTGTGTGTGTGTGTGTGTGTGTGTGCCGTGATGCTGGGTCCCTTACGTGTGTATGTGTGTGTGTGTGTGTGTGTGTGTGTGTGTGTGTGTGTGTATGTGTGTGTGTGTGTGTCGCACTGCTGGGTCCCTCACATGTGTGTGTGTGTGTGTGTGTGTGTGTGTGTGTGTGTGTGTGTGTGTGTGTGTGCTCTGATGCTCATGCAGCATCCTCCTTTAAAGCAACACTCAGTCACCTTTTCAACCTTTAAATAATGTTTCAAAACTGTTTCAGTGGTTCATCAACTCATCAACAGGGTGAACAGCACCTCTGAATTCACTTTGCCGCCCTCCATGGGCTATAACTTCACTATGCAAATTTGCAAGAGCGGGTCGCCGATCTGTTGTTCAAATGAGACATAAGAAAGACAATTCCACTTCCAACCTGTAGGGTGACCGAGGAGGGAAAGTGCTTTAGTGTTGCTTTAATGCACTTTACAGTTACACAACTCTGCTATGGTTAGTAGACTTCAACTCCAATGTCATGCAGCTTTACTATATAATTTTATAATCTCATTTATAATTTAGAACTTCAGGCCGCTCTACTGTCTGTG
>CM059283.1:2606234-2613734 GCA_030347295.1 Setipinna tenuifilis | reverse complement strand
TTCACGACAGCCTCGCCACCATCAGCAAAGCCAACAGTGTCTCCCTGCGCTGCAGTGTCACACACACACACACACACACACACACACACAGTGTCACGGCACTGTCAAACTGCTTAATAAAGGACTTAAGGAGACCTGAGAGAAGACGTAAGAAGCCAACTGTGAAATGAAAAGGAATTAAATTAAAACCACACGCCCCAAACTATAGAGAGACGTCGTGTGGATTATGGGCCATTTATTATAAATGCGTTATAAGCAGTTCAGTGGCACCAGCAACAATGGCCTCCTAATGCAACTCCACCCCGAGCTGGTAAAAGCATCCTCGATGTTTAATGTTTTTCATATTTTAATAGTTTTAATGTAATTAATGTTTTCTCTGAATAAATGCTTTTGTTTGGAGCAGTGTGGCACTAGGCGTTATCTGGGCCAAGTCACTCTGAATGCAAGAGGCTCGTCTTCAGCTCTGCACGGCTCGCCAAATCCAAATGAACTTCTGATGCCCTAAAACCACAGAATCCTCCCGCTTTTCACGCACCACGTCTCTTTTTAAATGAACCGTGTTTGGCCCCAAGGCCTGTTTTTAAAACGATACTTAGAAAATCCAACCAAGACAAATAGAAACAGTAGCTTTTTATGAAATGTTTTGTTTACCACGGGCCAAGCGAAGTGCTCACACCTGACTCCAGCAGTTGGGCTGTTTATTGAGTCACATAAAGGGAACTCAAGCTCAGTAACAGATAAATAAATGTGTCAACGCACAAGGCAAGAGTGTATCCACACACACTACAGAGAACTACAGCGAATGTTTGACCATTCCGCTGCCCTCTCCAACTCCTTCTGCTGTGTTGTCATTATACACACAAGGGTGTGCCGAGCCTCCTGTTATACCGCTATGATCCTTGTTCTGGGAAATTGTGTGGAGAGCAGCGACGTCTTCTGGTCTAAAGTGGGTATTGCATTCTCCCACCCCGAGCTGAACATTGATCGCATGGGCAGCAGCCTCACATGATATCTTTCTTAGGTATTAACGTCACCACACGACATTACTGTAACAAAAAAGTCGTGATATGTCACAGAAGACTTATCCAGATTGCCAAAGGGCAAGATGTAAATAAATGGAAACTCGAGAGAAATAACAAACAAGCCAAAATAAGCAACAAGCAATGACCCCTCGCACAGCCACAACCCCCTCCTCCTCTCCCGCCACAAAAGGACATGAAGGAACTATTTCTGAGTTCATCCATCCCTTTTCCTGAGCCCAGTTCCTGTGGGAGTGTCGGGGGAAAGCATGGGAAAGTTTCTCTGGCTTTTTCCGATGCTGTAACTCCATGTAGGGCACAAGCGCACTGGCCGGCCCACAGGCGGTTGGGACTGAGCGAATCTCTGCCTGTCTGCCCGTTACAGTACTTGAGAACAACCACAACCACAGCGACAAATCTACTCAACTAGCGACAGGTGAGTGTGTGTGTATGTGCTTATTCTGTATGTCTGTATTTGTGATCACAGTGCACTGAGCTTAAATGCTTATATTCCCTGAAGCTATAGATTTCCTGAGAACTTTGAGTAACATTTTTACTAAGTTATCAATGATTCTTTTAATGATCAGTTCCAGAATGTAACCAGGGAAAGTGTTTAGTTTTCTTTTAATTTAATTTATTTTAGTTTTAGCTTACAGACAATATTCTGAGCCAGACTCACCTGAACAAATGTGGGCCTACAAGTGACAAAACATTACACTCGGAGTAGACCTACTTTTGGTTGAACACATTTGGCCAAAATGTGTGTGTGTGTGTGTGTGTGGTTTTTTTTTTGTACATTATGTTTTTTGTGTGGATACTTTTTTGAATCTGTGAGGTTGTTTCAGGTGTTGTCATGATATTGACTGATGTTGGATAAAGTGGACATCCACCATAACTGAGCGCCGGTGTGTTTAAGCTCCTTTAAGTCTTTTCTGTCAGGCTAGCCGCATGTGATTGGAATGGGAACCTCCATCTCCTCCTCCTCCTCGCGCTTGTTCGCGTGCGCTGCTGGAACGCAAACGGTTTCCAAGGGCCTCGAGCTAAGGGAAGAAAACAGCAAAACAAATAATCAAAGAGATAAGGCCAGCGCGGTAATGGCCGTGCGCTAAGGATGTTTACACAGATGTAAATCACCAAGACTGTGTGTGTGTGTGTGTGTGCGTGTGTGTGTGCTGTCAAGTCTGGGGACCGAGACCCCTCCAGGCTATATGGAAATACCGTCACACTGCCAGCCGGCTCACGCCGCTCTCGTTAGGGGGAGAAATAAAGAATTAAAGCTGTCTGTGCTGTGCTGTGTTGTGTTGTGCTGTAAGCAAGGGCCCAAACCGAACCGTCGTTGCCCATTTAATTATGTGTGAAATTGAAACCATGTCAAAGCCTGCGTGAGTCTTAAATGTGGAAAGTGCCCCAAGCTTGTTCTTGCGCTGGGCAGAGCAAATGGAAAATTTCAACAAGTCGTGCCGTCAAGTGGACGACCCCTCGCAACCTAATCTACGTAATAGAAAACATGTTAGCAAATAGCCCACTCCACTCCACTCCGAGGGCGGAAGCGTGCCAGGTAGAGAGGGAGAGAAAGAGAGAGAGAGAGAGAGAACGCAAAACAGTGGAAAATTAAAAGCGCCGTGAGCAGAACCTGTGCTTGACGCAAGTAACGTTTGACGCAAAGTGAAGTGAAGTACAATTGGGGTTATATTCTGTTTCATCTGATATGCTTGAAATTTTAAAAAAGTGCTTCGTTCGGAGATAAACAGATATAAACAGAATCGGATGTCTCGCTCATTACAAGGGATTTTTTTTAAAAGAACAAAACGAGGCAGATGTGCAGATATTGTGAAGTTTCCGAGAAGTCCAGAATGCGGATAAGGAAATGTTATCTAAGAGAGGAGTATCCACCGCAAATCTGCCTTTGAACAGGAATATGCCCATAAAGATGCCATCACTGCTGCACACACACACACACACACACACACACACACAGGCACAGGCACAGGCACACAGACACACACACAGACACACACAGGCACAGACACACACACACACTCACTCACTCACTCACTCACTCACTCACTCACACACCTTTCACCTCTCTTTCTATCTGCCTGTGTGTTTGATGTGGTGGGGCACTTTTTCATGTGTGTGTGATGTGAATAGTAGAAAAGTATGTTTGTGACTGTATGGATTGACTGTGCAGATATCTGGGTGACTGTCTGGGCTACAGCTGTTTCTTAAAGCCACAGAAGAAGGGGAATATAGACATGTTTGAAACAAAACGATATGTAAACAATTAAGAAATAAGAAAGGTGGAAATGTGCTTAAGGGACTAGGGGAGAAAGGCCAGCAGCACCAAAGTGACATCATGACAGAAAGGAGGAGAGGTCAAGGCCTTTACCTGCTTATTGTGCACACACACAGTGTGTTTGTGAGTGAGTGAGTGAGTGAGGCAGAGGCCTTCGCTGCTTATTCATTCAGATTTATAACTCTTGTGTATGTGCACTGTGTGTATGTATGTGAATATGTGAATATGTAAACACGAGTGTGAGTGTGTGTGTGTGTGTATGTATGTGTATATGTGAATGTGTATATACCAGTGTGTGTGTGTGTGCGTGTGGCCTTCCCTGCATATTAACTCCTCCACAGAGGTACACAGCTATAGGTAATATTGTCTAGCGCCCCCCCCAGGCTGGGTGCTGCCACTGCAGGACCATATGGGGGTGCCATGGGGCATAGCACAGCACCAGAGAGGTTCCCCTGCCTCATCAGTGGGCCCACTCCACTCTGGCTGCCTACCTGTCTGCCTGCCTGCCTGTATGTCTGTCTGTCTGTCTGTCTGTCTAGCTGTCTGTCTGTCTGCCTGTCTGTCTGCCTGCCTGCCTGTCTGTCTGTCTGTCTGTCTAGCTGTCTGTCTGTCTGGCTGGCTGCCTTACCGTCACGTCAGACCAGATTGATATTGAGATGTGCCAGCAAATGGGAAAGACGAGATTGATAACGAGATGATGACCAGCAAAAAGGAAAACAGCTGGCTTAAGTGTTTTTGCATGAAAGTACCTGACGTTAGGACAAGATAAGGCCATGCAGCTGCTCTCTGATATGCTGGCTGCGGTTTATAGCCCACCCACCCATGTACTGCTGCTGGTGAATCTGCTCCCATCTCGTTTGACGTCATTGCACCCTAGTCAGCTAACCAGTAGCCCGTTGGAACTAGCCTATAGGTCTAGTCATCTTACGCTAGCCAGCTATGCAGTATCACCATTGGTGTGTGTGTGTGTGTGTGTCCCAGGTGACGGAGGATGTCCAGGGCTGACTGGAGCTTCCTGGAGCGGCTGCTTGAAGAGGGTTAGGAGCACTCGATGGGCCTGTAGACATTAACACGTGTGTGTGTGTGTGTTTGTGTGTGTGTGTGTGTCAGGTGACGGAGGATGTCCAGGGCTGACTGGAGCTTTCTGGAGAGGCTGCTTGAGGAGGGACAGGAGCACTCGACGGGCATCGGGCGCGTCTGGCTGACCGTCCTCTTCCTGTTCCGCATCCTCGTGCTGGGCACGGCGGCCGAATCGGCGTGGGACGACGAGCAGTCCGACTTCGTGTGCAACACCAAGCAGCCCGGCTGCGACGCCGTCTGCTACGACAAGGCCTTCCCCGTCTCACACTTCCGCTACTTCGTGCTCCAGATCATCTTCGTCTCCACGCCAACCATCTTCTATTTTGGGTTCGTGGCCGTGCGGGCTAGGAAGAGGGAGGAGGAGGAGGAAGAGGAGGAGGAGGAAGAGGGGGAGGATGGGGAGGAGAGGAGGAGGAGGAGGAAGGAGAGGAGACGTCATGAAGGAGGATCGGGGAAGCCCGTGCTTACACTGGAGGTACAGTATTTACTAGCCTGGTTAATCAGCCCCTCGGACTTCACTTCGTTTAATACAGAGGGTCAGGCCTACTGGATATATTAGATTATATATTAGTCTCTACCCTACTCTACTCCTCTGTCACTAGGTGATCCAGGAGAAGGAGGAGGAGCAGGTGGAGGTGGGGAAGGACCCCCAGGGGGGGAGGCGTCGGGTGTGTGACTCCCCCAAGCTGAAGGGGCGTCTGCTGGGCGCGTACGCGGTGAGCATCGTGCTGAAGCTGGCCCTGGAGGTGGGGTTCATCGTGGGACTCTGGTACCTGTACGGCTTTGTCATCCCGGCGCGCTACGAGTGCCGACGGGAGCCCTGTCCGCACACGGTGGACTGCTTCGTGTCGCGGCCCACCGAGAAGACCATCTTCACCATCTACATCCAGGCCATGGCCGCGGTGTCTGTGCTGCTCAACATCCTGGAGCTCTTCAGCCTTCTGCAGCACGCGATCACACACCACCTGGAGAAGCGATACCTGAGTCACGCCTACAGCCACGCCCACAGCCACAGCCAGCCAATCAGGGCCCGCCACATCACCAGGGCCCCCTCCCGATTGGAGACCAGCAGTGGCAGCACCCCCGCCCCCGCCTACGAGGAGAGGGGGCTCCACTACCTGCCCGTGCCTGAGGGGGGGTATCCTGTAACTGTACCTGACCCTGCTGTCCCCACCCCCACCCCCACACAGACCCCCCAGGGGTACCCCACTGTGGAGGGGGGGGGTAACTGGGCCGTGGGGCCGGGGGCAGGGGAGGGGGAGGGGGGCGTGCAGGAGTCCGCGGGTGACCTGTTGCCTAGCTACCTGAACTGCATCAGCAGCATGAGGTCGCTGGGCGGCGGGGGTCACCACGGCAACAAACACCATCAGCACCAGCAGCAGCTGCACCGGCAGAGCAAGCGCAGTAAGCAGAGCCACCACAAGGGCGGCGCCACTAAGAGCAAGCACTATGTGTGAGGCCCACACACACACACACACATACACATACACACACACACACACACACACACACACACACGAAAGCGCAGTAAGCAGAGCCACCACAAGGGCAGCGCCACTAAGAGCAAGCACTATGTGTGAGGCCCACACACACTGTTTCTCTCTCTCACACACACATACACACACACACACATACACAGGAACACACACAGGAGCCTAAGAGCATGTGAGAGACCCAGCAGGGCAGTGGGCGTGCACTAACAAATAGGAGGAATACACACACCAATCCCAGAGGAATACACACACACACACACACACACACACACACAGACACACACACACACACACTCTGACTCTCTGTCTCTCTCTCTCTCACACATACACAGACATACACACACACTCTCTGTCTCTCTCTGTCTTTCTCTCTCGGACACACACACATACACACAGTTGCACTTTAGTGATAAAGATCAGCACACACACACACACACACACACACACACACACACACACACACACACTTTCTCACACATACTTTCCCATACGCATATGCTTTCATCCCCTTATACAAACATAAACATACAGTCAAACAGAAACGCACATACATACTTGTGAACACATGCACACAAACATGTACACACACACATGCATGCACATACGCACGTACAAACACACAAACACACACACTCCCATGTCCCTTGGGGTCTGCTGAAGATGGAGCCATTTCCCCTGTTTGGACGGACAGCAGTGGGATGACTCGCTCTCCAAACATAATTGCTCTCAGGAGACAAGAGCCAAAAGCACCCAGAATGCACTGGTGTCGCACAGAGAGAGAGAGAGAGAGAGAGAGAGAGAGAGAGAGAGAGTGGGGACAGAGAGAGAGAGTGAGAGAGAGAGAGAAAGAGAGACTGGTGACAGTGAGGTTGTCCTAAGGACCTTAAAGAATCTATTTGTGGACCTTGAAGACTCTCTATGAGAACCTTAAAGACTCTACCAGAGGACTTTAAACACTCTATCTGAGGACCTTAAAGACTCTATCAAGGTTTTACAAGAGGTTTAACTGAGGACGCTAAAGATTTTATAAGAGGACTTTAAACACTCCAACTTTACCTATTTCAGGCCCTCGTGGCCTAAAAGAACGTTAACTGAAGATTTTAAACACTTTATCTGAGGACTTTAAAGATTCTATAAGAGGACTATTTAAGGTCCTTGTGACCTACAACAGCTTTAACTGTGACACAGAGGAGGAGAGACTCTTACAAGCGTAAGGTGGTACAGAGAATCAGTGCTGGGGGGTGGGGGTGGGGGGGGCTTGGGCAGTGGTGTGGGGGGGGTCTGCACGTGTGATGCCAGAATAATATTTATGGATGTAATTTAATTTTTTTTTAAATGCTTTTGTATTTAACAATATATTTATTCTTGATAAGTAAACATAAACTTTGTAACAAAGTGTCTGTTTAACTTTATAATAAAGGATTTTTTATTGCATCAAACGACTGTCTCATTTCCATTTTAATCCTAATTGATTTCAGCTTTGAAATGACGTATAAAAATCTGACTTACATTATTTGTCATAGTCTGAGCAGAGGAAACACATTTACTAATCATGTTTTTGCGTATTTGTTTTCACTGCTTGTTGTTTTGAATCAAACGATATGTCGCATCA
>CM059283.1:2581234-2591234 GCA_030347295.1 Setipinna tenuifilis | reverse complement strand
TGTGTGTGTGTGTGTGTGTGGCAGGTGGTATTATATTGTGTGTGTGTGTGTGTGTGTGTGTGTGTGTGTGTGGCAGGTAGGGTGGTATTCTAAAATGTGTGTGTGTGTGTTTGGCAGGTAGGGTGGTATTCTAATGTGTGTGTGTGTGTGTGTGTGTGTGTGTGTCAGGTAGGGTGGTATTGTAATGTGAAGCAGCAGGCGTAATTGAGGCTCATAAACTTTCACTGGCTGCTCCTGGCACCCCAACTCTCTCTCCCTTTTTTCCCTTCTTCTCTCATTCCATTAATCTGTCTCTCTTTTCATTTACCCCTTGCTCCTTCTCTCTTTCCTTCCGTCACTCCTCTCTCTATTCCTCTCTCTTTTCATTTTCCCCTTGCTCTTGTTCTCTCTCTCTCTCTCTCTCTCTCTCTCCCTCCCTCCCTCTCTCTCTCTCTCCATTCCTCTCTTTTCACCCCCCCCCCCACTCTCTCCCTCTGGCAGTGAGGAAAAGGCTGCTTTTATGGAGTACCCCCCTGGGGGCACACACAGCCCCCTGCCCACTCCTCCCCTGCCCACTCCTATTCATCATGGACAACCACACCACCCAACACACACACACACACACAGTGCTGGAACACACAGCCCCGTGCCCACTCCTCCCCTGCCCACTGCTATTCATCATGGACAACACCACCCAACACCACACAGCACTGGAACACACAGCACCGGGAAGCCTAAGAAGACTAAAAAAGAAAAGAGAGGGGGGCAGAGAGGGAGAGAGAGAGAGAGAGAGAGAGAGAGAGAGAGAGAGAGAGAGAGAGAGAGAGAGAGAGAAAGAACAGAGGAGATGAATAACAGGTGAGATGAGATGACAGAGAGCTGGAGCTGAGGGAAGCTTGTGCCCACAGTGAAGATCAATGAGCCTCAGAGACAGCTCTCTCAACAGGGCACACACACACACACACACACACAGGTGGGCATACACACAACACACACACACACACACACACACACACACACACAGCATATGCACAACACACAGCACACACACAGCATATACACAACATACACAGATACCATGCAGGTGGGTATACACACATTATACACACAACATCACACAACATACACACAGCATGCAGGTGGTCATACACACAGCATACAGGTGGGTATATACACACACATATCACGCAGGTGGCCATACACACACATACAGGTGGAGCATACACACACATATTACACAGGTGGCCATATACACAGCATACAGGCAGGCGAACACAAGGGCACACACTTATTATGCAGGTGGCCATTCACAAAGCATACACACACACAGCATACACACACACAGCATACAGGTGGCCATTCACACAGCATACACACACAGCATGCAGTTAGCCATTCACACAGCATACACACAGAATACACACAGGGGTGTTTGCAGTAGATGGTTTGGTACCCAACACAGACAGGTTCATTAAGAATACGCCACGAGCCTCCAAATAAAGCAATCTTACGGCTTCATTCATCCTGTCACACCCTGTGTGAGGGTTTGCCACCTCACTCTGACTGAATACACCCTAAAACACAAACCAGTGCACACAAGCAGTGCATGTGTGTGTGTGTGAGTGTGAGAGAGAGATAGAGGGAAGGTGTTCGCAGTAGATGGTTTCGTGCCACTCTGACTGAATACACCCTGGGGACCCACTGAACCAGCTTACTGAGAGGGTGCACCATTCTGTTGGTTAAAAAAACAGACTCTGATTCTAGTTCATTGCTAAACTTGTTTATTTTAATTTAAAACATTTTCATTTACGTGACAGTCTGATGATATCTGGCTGACATCATTCTAAGAGCAGCTTTCCTGAATCAACAGTGCACAAGACAGACAATCACATCATTCTCCAACACTCATCACTGTCCTATATGCCTGAAGAGAGAAGAGTATCACTGCTGTCAGGGGCGGTGTGCTGCCATTGGGCAAGGTCAGGCAATTGCCCTGGGCCTCGGCCAACGGGGGGCTTCATCGCCACGTTATATTTGTTTTATCATCAATTATATTATTGGGGGGGGGCAGCTCTAAATTGTTCTTTGCCCTCAAATTTCTTAAAACCGCCCCTGACTGCTGTGGGTAACATACTGTATTGGCGAAGGACAGGTCTCAGCACTCAGTACCTTTAGGAGGAGTAACCAGTAGCAGTCTGAAGTGCCCTCATGTGTTCACCAAGACGAGACGAGACAAATTAATAAATGTCTTTCTCGCTAAGGTGTGGAGCTATACGCTCAGGTGTGAAATTGCAGGCCCTCATTTTGGGCCCCTACCCCAACCACGTCATAGCCCCCTGTGGGCCCCTGAGAAGCTCTGGGCCCCCTAAATTGTCCTGACCCTCCTCCCCCTGGCGCCAAAACCTTACAGGTGCCCCTGCCCACACCAAATGTAACCCAGATATGTACAGGATTTAAAGATTTGTCAGCTTAGGTGTGCAGATCAACACAGAAGGCTTTAAACTGTGGCCAAGCAACTAGTGGCTGTAATGAGCATGGACACTAAAGGCAGAGTACTATTCAGTCTCCTTAATCAGGTTTATGGTTATTCAGATGTGCAGATTTACTGACTAAGACATGCTTCACTCTTCCAGGCTGTATTTGGGGCTCTAATTTTAAAATTACATTTCTTTTTATTTTAATTTTAAATGCAGCTGCAAAAAAGCTTCTGCTTGTAATACTTTGTCTTTATTCCATAACACGCACTCTACCTTTATTCTCTAACACATTAAAATGGACGTCTGTCATTAACAATATAAACAACATTCCTGAAGGCACTCGAAACACATGAAGTACACACGGACCATGAAGGCTCCTGTTCCCAGCACACGGAATATTCTGGAAAATTCCCAAATTCCAGGGAGTATTCCCAAATTCCAGAGAAAGTCCGACAGCAGCCGCTCTTCCTGTTCCCCGTCCTGTCAGGGCCTCCTGTTACAGTGTCCTCGCTCGATGGATAATGGATGACGGATCCCACCTCACACAGAGCGGGTCTCCTTTAGACTTCAGACAGACGGACGGACGGATAAGAGGCTAGATAGAACGCATGTGCAACACCTCCACCCACATGCCGAAAAGAAACTAAAAGTCCCCAAACCACTCATAGTCACATTCAAGTATTTTAAAAGGAAAATATGCTGGTTTGGTAATACATTCCTGACAGGCGGCCTAAATGTGTGTGTGTGTGTGTGTGTGTGCGCGTAAGTGTGTATGTGTCATGTGTGCGTCTAATTTACCAGTTTTGTACACCAGCATAAACTTGAGTTTTATACTACAATATTTCAACACGTTTAGTCTCCCAGCCATTCACAGTCAAACGTACCAGTGCGACTATTCTACTGTCCGCACGATTGGATTGTGTGTGTGATTGATTCTGAAGCGCAAATTAACTGACAAGATGACATGACAGATAGTTCCCTCTTTGGCTCAACGGAAGATGAAAGTTCAACTCTCGCCTCAACTCTTCTCCGGTCTGTTTCTTTCCAGTACCGCTCTCGGGGTAAACTCGACCTTCTCCTTTAGACTAATCACCTCCGTGCTGTCTCGCCCGGCGAGCTCCGCTAGCCTCCGTTCCTCCCGGACCTCCAGAGTGCCCCTCTCGTCCTGCTTGGTGGACGGCGTGCCCCGGATGAACCACTCGAGGTGGTAGCCCACCGCTCCGACCACCAGCGCCACCGGGAAGGTCACGTAGGGTGCGTAGGTACGCATGGCTGTCCAAACAACGGGCCACATGGTTGCAGGCTGTCAAAACTCAAATGACAAAGTAGATACAAATCACCACATGGCATTATTTCAAACAGGTAGCAATGCTTAGCATTCTCAGTTAGACAGCTAAAACTGGTATTAAAAGTAATGCAGGATACATGACCTGCAGCTAGCTTGCTAACAACACTACTGGCAGGGTAATCAAGTGGTTTCGTAGAGTAATGTGACTTTAACGTTAGACTTGGCAGACATTAGTAGATATAACAACAGTGTGTTAACATACCAAGGTCACCACTAAAATATCCTAATGTAGTTGTTATCTAATGTGATTTTTTTAAGCAGATGGGCCGGCGGTTATGACTACAGTGATGTATCAGTAACGTTAGCATGCTGGTTTCACAGTAAAACAAAGCTATTTTCAACCTCTTTCAAAGCAACACATATTGGTCTTTAGGTTTTCAGTATTCAGTTATGTTGTTACAGACTTCACAGACTTAATTGGCACTGAACCACCCATTAATACGTTTGAATAAAGTCCTTTAGTTGACCAACTTACCTCTTCAGTACCTATGTTCAGTACATGCGCTGAATCTACTTCCTCGTTAAAGCCCGCCCCTGAAACCACGTCATTTGCTGATTCTGTTCTGACGTAGGCACAGGTTGCCTGATGCAGTCAGTTGAACTTGGGCGACGCCAAGTGGTGAAAATAAAGTAAAACATTCATATATAAAATTCAAGATACGGTAATGTCTTTTTTGTTTGTTTGTTTATTTTTCAGTATACATGGCGTACAAATCAAAAGCATCACTCAAAAAAATCACTCAGGGTATACATCGTCACATAGTAAGTACATCTGAAAGCATTTTAAGTTTTACCAGATTATCTGTCCCCTGTGATCAATCTCAAGAATTCAGAGGTCTCCTACACATACTTAAATAGTAGCCTATAGATTGCATAGGTTTAGGGCTCTAGGGTTAGGGTCAACCATAACCCTAACTCTAGAAACACCCGCTCATACCTTATCCCCAAAGCATGGTTAGTTATCGCAGCATTGACACCAGTTTTGTGTATATAATGTTTACATACTGTTAATACAGACTGCTGATGGATTTCACTAGCTAAAATAAAGAAATTGCCTACATTTAAAAAAAGAATGGCAAAAAGTTTGTCTTCTGGCACTGATTAGAAAAACTTAACTGACTGAAAACGTAATGCTCAGACACACACACACACGTACGCACGTACGCACGTACACACGTACACCCAGACACACATGCACACACACACAAGTTGAAGCAGAGGCCCAGTACAGAGAATACGCTGGGAGAAATGGCACTTTTTGAACCACCTCCACGTATTACAGCATCTGCAGAAGCTTCGCCTTTATAAAATATGACTCAAATTTACATTTGCAAACATTACATTAAGGCTGAATACACTTGACTGAGTACAATAAGCACTTGAGGGTAATATGAACCAGCAGGAGAGGAGGGTAATACTTTCTATGAAGCTTGTATTCATAAGACTTTATAAACACATTCTTAAAGGCCTATATGCATACGTAAAGTATGCAAACTATACATAACTATGTTATGACTGTACTCCTAAGGCATTATAATGTTGTGTTATAAGCCCTATTCCAACAGTGGATTCTAGGTTATAAAGCTTCCGCTGCCTACAAGTGCAGTCACGATTATGTGTAAATCATTATGAATACTAACATTTCAACCATTATTGAGCTTTATGAAGGCATTATAACCCTTTTTGAATGTGGTTATAAGGTCTTATGAATACAAGGTTCATAGAAAGTGTTACAGAGAGGAGAGAGTACAATAAGCACTTAAAGGTCATATAAACCAGCAGAAAGGCAGAGAGGAGAGAGAGGAGAGAGAGTATTTGGCACAAACAGTCAGAGGAGATGGACTCTGACATATTTACTCCCAGTAGACCTGCTCTCTGCTGACATATGCAGTACATGAAGAATGAGAAAGCCAAATGAAGAATGTAAACAACTTATCTTTATCTTCAACAGCTTAGTGTAGCCTCTAAAACAGCCTTTAAACACATTTATTCCTATGAGTTCTGAGTATGTGCTTCTGTAATGGAATGGCAGACTACTAACTAGTCAAGTACCATCTGCTCTGGTGGTACAAGTCTGTCAGGTGCTGATGGTTTGGATTGGATTAGATCGGACTAGAACAGAATGTGCTTACGTTTATGTTTTCAAAAGGTGCTTTTATCCAAAGCAACTTATATAAAATATTGGAATGGTAGCAATAGTAATTGGCATTTGAATCAACTTAAAACATTGGAATGGAACTGGAATATAGTCATTGGCATTTAAATCCCAATAAAGTATTCTAAAAAAATAAACATTGAGCCTCATGAAATGAGTTGCTGTAGCTGAAATGGCTGAATGCCCCTCGGAGTATAGTGGAGTATGGTGGATGTAGTGGAGTATAGTGGTAATAGAAGACTGGATGAAGAGGACACTGGGGAATATGGGGCCATGGTCTACCAAAAGCAAGAGCTCACTTCCTGCTTCGCTATTCATCTTAACTATGGCCCTGAGTGCTTCAGCTGGGGTCTGCAATGATGGCAGCTAAGTGCAGTAATTACTTATTAATTACTTGTTTACCTTATTTGTTTTAGACATCTAGCCATAAACTAATGCAGAGGTGTGTGGTGTGCGTGAACAACAGTATGCTGGTCCTGAATATCTTGACCCACAGAGACAGAGACACTCATACTTTTAACACATTGGGTGCCAATTTTTGTCTTGATCTGTGGTGGGTTTGTGTGTGTGTGTTTGGGGCGGGGGGCACAGTGGAGTCAGCTGCTGATGAGGTCGTTGGTACTGACTGATGGCTGCTGGCGGCGGCCATATTGGTTAAGGTCATCACATGAGGCGGCGGCCATCTTGGTAAGGTCATCACACATCACATGAGGCGGCGGATGGAGCCGGCCAGGAAGTCCTCGTAGCTCATGCGCACGTTGCCGGTCATGCCGGTGTCCCGCTCGCGGAAGGACTGGGTCATGGTCTGCAGCTGGGAGCACACCTGGATGAAGCGGTCAAGGTACATCGCCCCCTGCTGGCCGCGAGGGGAGTGGTGCTGCACCAGCTTCTGGATGAACTGGGGGCTCAGGTTGTAGCCCATCTGAGATAAGGCTGGAGGAGACACACACATATATATTTTAGAATATTATCATACACACGTCGTTACGCACCATCTGAAATCTTTATATTTATGTCTTTTTTTTTGTTTTACAGCACTTTGGTCAACTGCTGTTGTTTGGAAAGTGCTTTGTTAATAAAGTGACATTGACACTGACAGCATTTCAAGCAAACACTGACACTTCAACACTGACACACTGACACTTCAAATCAGTATGTAGCCTATGTTATTACACACCATAGTAACACTTTATTTTGCAGTGCCCTTTACAGTGTGCTGTACTTACATGTAACAGTATGTATTTACACATGTCAATACACACCATTTTAAATCTTCTTTTTAAATCTCTGTCTTTTTTTGTTTGACAGCACTTTGATCAACTGCTGTTGTTTGTAAAGTGACAGTACACTCCATTTCAAATTGGTATGTAGCCTATATGTTATTACACACCATGGTAACACTTTATTTTACGGCCCCCCTTTACCATGCACTGTATCTGTATGTAACATTATGTATTTACACTGTACATACCTCACACTAATCCAAATCCTAACCCTTAACCTACCCCTAAGGTACAGTGTAAATACATAAATCACATGCTGTTATACACTTTGTTAGACTATACTTCATTATGTAACTACATGGTAATAGGGGCCGTAAAATAAAGTGTAGTCCACACCATTTCAAATGATCACATATATGTTGTAGTGAAGGGGTAGAACAGTCACCCCACCCCTCCTCGAACCCAGGTCTCTGGGGTACTAAACATGCACTCTGACTGCAACACCACAGAGCCAGACTCATTGGTATGGCAGTCAGAGTAGACACTCAACCCTAGTGATGGCACTCTATCACACATGCACACACACAGACCAGAGCATATGGTCTCTGGGGTATCAAACATGCACTTTGACCGCAACGCCAAAGAGCAATTTACTAAAGCAGATAATTCTAATGCAGTAAACTCTTCTGTTATTTTCAAACACACACACACACACACACACACACACACACACACACACACACACACACACACACACACACACACACACACACACACACACACATTTCGGCTACTTAGTCTCCTAAGATGTTTTATAGCTCACATGGGCCACAGCTAACAGTTAAACACAAACAATATCAAACTCTATATTTTTAATCAACTGTTAAACTACCCTTTTAAACTGTTTAGCAGTCCTACCAGGCCCATTTTAAAGCACTAAAAGCCGCCACATTGATTTGAGCAGCTGAGTTTTATTACAGGTTGCGGGATGAGATGATATCAGATGGTCAATACCAACTCTACTGCATCACGCCTCATGTATGTGTGTGTGTGTGTGTGTGTGTGTGTGTGTGCGCGTGTGTGTGTGCGTGTGTGTTTTATTACAGGTTGCGGGATGGAGGGAGATGATATCAGATGGTCAATACCAACTCTGCCTCGTCACGCCTCAGTGGCCAAATGGCTTTCACAGCTAACAGCTACATATAAGTGTATGTGTGTGTGTAGCATGATAAAAGCTAACAAGTACATATAAGAGTGTGTGTGTGTGTGTGTGTGCACATGTGTGTGCAGCATGATAAAAGCTAACAGGTACATATAAGTGCGTGTGTGTGTGAGAGAGAGAGAAAAAGAGGGTGCGTGCGTGTGTGTGTGTGTGTGTGTGTGTGTGTGTGCGCATGTGTGTGTGCGTGCATGTGTATGATTGTGTGTGTGTGTGTGTGTGTGTACGTGTGTGTGTGTGTGTGTGAGAGATAGAGAGAGAAACAGGGTGTGGGTGTGTGTGTGTGTGTGTGTGTGTGTGTGTGTGTGTGTGTGTCAAGCATGATAAAAGCTGATCGAGTGGAGGGTTAGAAGCAGCTGTGCCTACTGGCCTGGCGTAGGCCTCGTGCAATATTTCTTTTTTTATTTCTTTTTTTGTATTTCTATTAAAAAGGACAATGCACACTAATCAGCATGTCCATTAGAGTTAAACATGTGAATGTGAATGAGCCAGAGTTAGCAAAGTGGATCATTGTATGTTGTTGTTGTATTTGCAGACGTGAGTGGAGTGTTTATTGTTGCAAATGTGCCGTTTTATTACCGTAAGAGCAACAACCGGCTCAGACTAGACTGCCTGAGAGTCAGACAGAATAAATTGCGTATTTACAGGTGCATCTGAACAAATTAGATTATTGTGGAAATTAAATCAATAAGCTTGTAATGTTTCAATTTGTGTGTAAAAGAATCAATACAGTACAATAGTTACATTTTTTGAATTGAGCTAATGAACTATGAACATGAGCGGTTTCACTATATTCTAATTTACTGAGATGCGTTTGTGTTCGTTTTGGCCACTAATCTTGTGAGGGTCGTTAGTTTAAACTGTGCTGTGTGCACTTTCACTGGTGCTGCTGTTTGTGGTTATAAATGTGCCGTTTTATCACCATAACAGCAGTAGCTGGTCTCTAGACTAGGCCTAGAGACACACACACCAGTGATAACTCGGTTAAATCGCTTAAGTGTACAAAGTACATCTCACCAAATTAGATTATCATGGGAATTAAATCACAGGCCTGAAATACTTCACTCTGTGTGTAAAGAATCAATACAACAGTTGCACTTTCTGAATCAAATTAATGAAATAAATGAACTTTTTCCACCACATTGTAATTCCGCAAAGATGCCTTAGACTCCACTGGGTCTGATGGCTCTAATTTCGAGTATGTGTGTGTGCTTATGTATGAGTGCTTGTGTGTATGTGTGTCTGTTGTGTGTATGTGCTCCGCTCTGCGCGCTCTTTCACTAGCGTTGCTGTTTCTGTTGCTTTTGCCCCCCCCCGCCCCCCTTTGGCCGCCGCGCCCCCCCTTGAAAGACAAAGGTGTGTATGTGTGTGTGTGTGAGCTGTGGCCTTCATTTCCCCCCTTGAAAGATGCTATTTAAACACACACACTGTGTGTGTGTGTGTGTGTGTGTGTGTGTGTGTGTGTGTATGTGTATGTGTATGTGTGAGCTGTGGCCGCCGTGGCCCCCCCCTTGAAAGATGTTATTTAAATGTGTGTGTGTGTGTGTGTGTATATGTGCGTGTGTGTGTGTGTGTGTGTGAGAGCTGTGGCCACTGTGC
>CM059283.1:2568734-2571234 GCA_030347295.1 Setipinna tenuifilis | reverse complement strand
AACACAGCCCACAGATGAGAGACACATGGATGAGGTGTTTTCTTTGACCTTTAGAATTCGAGTGTTTATACGTCGGACAAATATTTAAACATTTTGCTCGGTTTCCACACAGCAACCCTGAGGCGAGCATCGCTGTTGCTTCACAACTTCCTGCTCCAATTGTTTATCTGTGTTTGTGAATGCCTGCAGCAGACTGAACTGAAAGCAGATGAGAGGAGCTGGAACATATTCAAGAGCGAGTGGGTTTGCCCTGCACTGTTTGACTGTTTGTGGTCTTGAGGAGTGAATTGGTGTGCCTGTTTGACTGTTTGTGGTCTTGAGGAGCACACCTAGGAATTTGGGTCGGGCCCATAGCAGAACTGTCCTGCTGTCGACAGAGCAGAGGCGGACAAACCGGATCGAGGAAGTAAAAGTCCTGCCATGTCTTCCTTCTGCCTGTGCTCTCAACACAGGTGACTTCACTAATTACCTCACAGAGGTGTAAAATCCCGGGTTCAGAAATGAAAAACCCTGCTACAAATTTGATTGATACTGAATCAGCTGATCATAATGATCACTCAAGACAGGTAGATCAGCTACTTAGTGAAGTCACCTGTGTTAGAAGGAAAATGTGGCAGGGTTTTTTACTTTCTGAACCCGGGATTTTACACCTCTGCTATCTCATCTACCTATGGGATCAGCTGGATGAGTGAATCGGCTGGAACAAATATATGGCAGGACTTTTACTTTCTGGACCCGGGATGTCTGCCCCTGGCTGCTGGCAGTTGTGCTGTCTTGTGTGTAGTAACACTTTCCAGTCCCCGTGGCAGCAGCAGCAGAGGCGGACAAACCAGATCCAGGAAGTAAAAGTCCGGCCACGTCTTCCTTCGGCCTGTGCTCTTAACACAGGTGATTTCACTAATTATCTCCTCTTTCTAGGGATGGAACAAATATGTGGCAGGACTTTTACTTTCTGGTCCTGGGATGTCCACCCTGGCCGCTGGCAGCTGTGCTGTGCCATGTGTGTTAACACTTTCCAGTCCCCGTAGCAGCAGCAGCGGCGGAGGCAGCCGCCTCTTCCCTCTTGCTGTTGGCCATGTTGTGGACCGAGGTTCTGGACGGAGCTCTGGAGGGGGGTCTGGACAGGGTGGGGTCCGTCCTCTGCTGGTGGTGGTTCTGGTACTGCGAGGTTCTGGGCGGCGCCAGCGCCCCGAGCTCGTGGCTCTCGGCGAACATCTGCTGGCGGTTCTTCTTGTGCCGCGTGAGCTGCTTGTGGATCTTCTTGCAGACCAGGTAGGCCATCTCGCAGAAGCACATGACGATACACACGCACGCCGACACCACCATGAAGATCGTGAAGATCTTCTTCTCGGTGGGCCGTGAGATGTAGCAGTCCACCACGTTGGGGCAGGGGTCCAGCCGGCACTTGGACAGCTTGGGCATATCGTAGCCCTCATAGACGTGATACAGGATGTACAGGAAGCCCATGTCAAACCCCGCCTTCAGGACGAGACTGAACAGGTACGTCCACCACAGGCCTCCGCGCTTCTTGCCCGGGTTGGCGTACAGGTGGCGGCCCTTGTGGCAGGTGGTGTACTTGAGGTCCTTTTGCTCGCGCCACTTGACGTGTCCCACCACGAGCAGCGAGGGGCAGGTGACAAAGATGAGCTGCAGGGCCCAAAGGCGGATGTGGGAGATGGGGAAGTAGTGGTCGTAGCACACGTTGCTGCAGCCGGGCTGCAGGGTGTTGCAGACGAAGTCCTTGTTCTCGTCGCCCCACACGCGCTGGGCCGCCACCACGAACACCAGCACGCGGAACACGAACACCATGGACAGCCACACGCGCCCGAACACCGTCGAGTACTTGTTGACGCCCGTCAGAAGGGCCTCCAGCGCCCCCCAATTCATCTTCTCCTCGGGGTGTCAGTGGACCCGCAGGAGAGGTATGCGTGTGTGTGTGTGTGTGTGTGTGTGTGTGTGGACCAGCCCAGGAGAGATATCGGGATGCAGAGATCTGGATCTGAATCTGGGAAACAAAGCAAAGGAGGACAGGAGGGTCAGATAGATTAGGGGAAAACGCTTTTAATCCGTCTCAGTCTGTGGCCTTTGTGTTGGGCCTAAACAGGATAAACAGAGAAAACACACGCACACACACACCTCGAGCTGGTAAACAAGAAAACAAGGACTTAACGCCAGCAATAAAAAGCATCTTAGTACACTAATATCTCCAGTGCAGAGGGGCACACACACACACACACACACACACACACACACACACACACACACACACACACACTAACATCTCCAATGCAGAGAGGCTAAGTGAGCCAGTGTTTCTGTCACACACACACACACACACACACACACACACACACACACACACACTAACATCTCCAATGCAGAGGGCCTTAGTAAGACAGTGTGTATGTCACTGACCCACTATCGCCAATAACCCTGCATGCACTGAAAGCACCACACACACACACACACACACACACACACACACACACACACACACAAA
>CM059283.1:2556234-2561234 GCA_030347295.1 Setipinna tenuifilis | reverse complement strand
CACACACACACACACACACACACACACACACACACACACATACACACACACTCACATACACTAAGATCTAAGGTCGACTGCATGTTTGCACTTTGACAGCCTCAACCCCCGCCCCCCCCAACTGCGACACACACACACACACACACACACAGGACACGCAGGGATCTGAGGTGTTTTGCTGAAGGAAGTGGAGGACTAAGAGGCTAATTACACCACATTACTGACTAGCGATTAGCCGTGCCATTTATTTTATTTCTGACTCCTTTCCTCCTTTGCCGTATCTTGTACCACCCCCCCCCCTGCACTACACACACACACACACACAAAGACACACACACACACACACACACACACTTACAGAGGAAACACAGGGATCTGAGGTGTCTCGCTAAAGGAAGTGGAGGACTAAGAGAATAATTACACAACTAGCGATTAGCCTGCCGTTTACTTTATTTCATTTCTGTCTCCTTCTTTCCTCCTTTGACGTATCTTGTACTGGTGCCACCTAGAAAGGTCATTTCCGTGAGATCACATGAACAGCTGTGACAACACCAATTTCAAGGTCGCCACGACATCAAGAGAAAACACTGAAAAGATTACCCCCCCCTCAAACCCACCCACATACACACCCACACACACACACACGCACACACATTCACACAAACAAGTCTATCTGCTTGACTTTCAAACATACTTTGAGGGTTTGGGCTTTTTTGTCTGTTATTGACAGAAAGACGGGAAATGAAATATTCTTTTTCAGACAGCCTCTCTCTAATTGCTCACCCTTGACAGCTGCTTTGAATCCACATTCATTACCCCCCACACACACACACACACATACTCACACACACACACACACACACACACACACACACACACACACACACGCCTCACCGGAGAGAGAAGTATCCTAATCTGTTTGTGTGTTCGGCAGAAAGAGTTATCGTCCCTGTGCGCCGTTTCACCTTGGCGTTATTGCACAATAGCACTGCTCTTAAAGCATAGATCATCACACACACACACACACACACACTCTCTCTCTCTCTCTATGCTCACCACTTACGGCCCACACACACATACACACACACACACACACACTCACACACATATACACACACACACACAGACTCACACACACACACGCACTCACACACACACACACTCTCTCTATGCTCTTAAAGCATAGATCATATGCCACACTGCGCACCACTTACGGATCTCAGGAGTGGCAGCAGATTGCTTTTGTCAAAGTCGACACTGTCGCCTGCCTGCCCTCATCTCATCCTGTGTGTGTGTGTGTGTGTGTGTGTGTGTGTGTGTGTGTGTGTGTGTATCTCATCCTGTGTGTGTGTGTGTGTGTGTGTGTGTGTGTGTGTGTGTGTGTGAGTGTGTGTGTGTGTGTGTGTGTGTGTGTCGACACTGTCGCCTGCCTGCCCTCATCTTTTGGCTGTGTGTGTGTGTGTGAGTGTGTGTGTGTGTGTGTGTGTGTGTGTGTCGACACTGTCGCCTGCCTGCCCTCATCTTTTGGCTGTGAATGAAGTTATCCAATTTGACGAGCGAGTGAACGAGCGATTGAGAGAAAGCGAGAGAGCGAGAGGGACAGAGAGAGAGAGCGAGAGGGACAGAGAGAGAGAGCAAGACAGAGAGCGAGAGAGAGAGAGAGAGAGAGGGACAGAGAGAGAGAGCGAGAGAGAGCAAGGGTGAGAGAGAGAGAGACAGAGAAAGACAGACAGAGAAAGAGAGAGAGAGAGAGAGAGAGAGAGACAGAGAGAGAGAGAGAGAGAGACAGAGAGAGAGCGAGAGAGAGCGAGAGAGCGAGAGAGCGAGAGAGAGCGATGGCGGCAGGAAGGCACACAGATAGGGTCTGTTCACGACGCATGAAATGACAGAGACTCCACTGGCCTCCTTTTCCCTCTATTCTCGCTGTGTGCTGTTCAACACCGCGCACAACGCAGCCTTCTTCACACACACACACACACACACACACACACACACACGCACAGGAATGTGCCCCTCCACTGGCTTTGTTTGTCTGTCTGTTTGTTAGTGTATGTAAATAATCAGAAATCGTGGCCATGGTGAAGCACTCTCTGTGTTTAAAGGGGATATGATTCACCATGACAACAAGCAGATCTCATCTGGAATATTTCACCGAAAACACCACGTTTATACTGAATATCAGTCTATACTGAACTTTAGCCCTCTCACTTTTTCTTTGCTCTGCCGAGTTGAAAATAAAGTCACAATGAAATATGTATGTGAGCCTTACCTGCTGAAGGTGTAGAAGAGGAGAGGAGAGGAGAATAAAAATAAATCAGCTGTGTGTGTTCCTGGCGAAGACGTGAAGGTGTGTTTCAGAGACAGAGTTGGCCGTGCCGCGTTGCGTCGTGTGTAAAAAAATCCCGACAAACCTGATGGATGGAAGACGTAGTTGTAGAAGCCGACGTAGACTTAGCCTCACCTTGAGGGTGTGTGTGAGGTGTGTGTAGGAGTGTGTGTGTGTGTGTGTGTGTGTGTGTGTGTGTGTGTGTGCTCTTCTTCTGAGAGTTGGGCAAGGCCAGGGCCTGCCTCAGCTTGCTAGGTCTCCATGGCAACGCTGCTCAAAAGGTGCAGTGCAGTTCCGCTCTGTCCTCAGTGTTTCCAGAAATCACCAGCCGTGGGTGACGGGCCCTTACACACACACACACACACAGACAAAAGAAACTGGCTTTTGGTGGTGTGTGAGCCTTTGATTGCAAAATCCGCAATCAAACTCTCGTTCTTCCCCGGCTCTCTACAGCTGTAGCCGGCCGTCCTTCTTGGCTCGGGTGCCAGAATCATGGGGGTGGCTCTCTCTTGTGTGTGTGTGTGTGTGTGTGTGTGTGTGTGTGTGTAGGCTCTCTCTTTAACCAAACAGCCTCGCCAGTTTGGACAAACCCACAGCAAACTCAGGAATGCCATTTCCAGCCGCTCCCTATCCCTCTCCCTCTCCCTCTCCCTCTCGTCTCTCCTTCCCCATTAATCCAAACATATAGGCTGGTGTTTACAAACAGGTACGTCATGGTCACACCAATCACTGACCCCAGGTCAGACGCCCCTCGCCCTGCTCACACAGCATTCCTAACACTTCAGAACGCCCCTGGGACTAGAATGTTGGGATAATGAGTAATGAATGTTCTAGAATATCAGGATCCATGACATGCAATGTGGAGTTCTAGAATCTTCCATTGTTGCGAAATGCGTTCTTTTATGGAATGTTGAAAAGCTGTGCTGATGAGAGATGAGCTGGTGTTTCCCTGGTGTTGTGGTTAGTCTGGCTGCTCAGATGATCCCAGATACTCCTGCTGAGTTTTTGTAAGTAGGCAGCCTTACAGACTGAAGAAATAATGTGTATCTGTGGTTTGTCTGGCCCATGAGTGTGTGTGTGTGTGTGTGTTATTTGTCATTTGTGGTGGCGCACAAAGTCAAGTTTCCCCTCTCTGGAAGTGATTTACTGAGCTGTGGCAAACGTGCAGGTGTGTGTGTGTGTGTGTGTGTGTGTGTGTGTCTGCAGGGTAAATCCTTACATGCTTTCTGCCGTCACCATTTTTCACATTTTTCCCCCTCTGTGGTGAAAACCCACACACTCAAACATGAAACACTCAGACCTGACACACGGTAATCAGCTCAGACCGGTTGGGCTGCATATCCGAGCAGTCAGAGCGAAAGAGAAAGGCCAGAGGAAGACGGACTGTCTGACTAACTGACTCACTAACTAGCCAAATAATATAAATAATTAATGAACACATAATAATTAATAATCGCAGAATAACTAACAGAAAATGACAGACACAGGCATGGAAGGAGGGAGAGAGAGGGGGGGTAGAGAGAGAGAGGAAGGATAAAGTCTGTGAAAGAGAAATAAAAGACATGAAATGGAAGGAGAGAGAGAGAGAGAGATGATAAAGTCTGTAAAAGAGAAATAAAAGACATGAAATGGAAGCAGAGAGAGAGAGAGACAGAAAGAGAGAAAGAGACAGAGAGAGAGAGAGGAATGATAAAGTCTGTAAAAGAGAATCAGAAGCAGAAGGATGCCCAATAGAACACAGACCTACAGCAGATGCTGTGTCTAATTAGACCTAGAATACAGTCAGTCTGTGATAGTCAGTCTGTGATAGTGAGTCTGTGATTCAGTAGGTCTGTGATCCAGTGAGTCTGTGGTGCAGTAAGTCTGTGATAGTGAGTCTGTGGTGTAGTAAGTGTGTTATACAGTGAGTCTGTAATTCAATAGGTTTGTAATACATTGAGTCTGTAAAGAGTTGGAGGGGGAACTAGCATGGCAGGTACACCTTGAAGTTTCATGTACTGTAGCTATAGATAGCTATGTAGCTAGGTAGCTATAGGTGAAGCTAGGTGGTTTTATGTAGCTAGATAGCTATGTAGCTAGGTGGCATTTTATGTAGCAAGGTAGCCATGTAGGGGTCATCCCTATGTTCCCCGGGTCCTATGTTCCCCGGGTCCTATGTTCCCCGGTATCGGGGAACATAGGACCCTCTTTCCAAAAAAGGGTCCGATGTTCCCCGGGTCCTATGTTCCCCGGGTCCTATGTTCCCCGATACCGGGGAACATAGGACCCTCTTTCCAAAAAAGGGTCCGATGTTCCCCGCTCAATCCAAATATACTGTGGCCACGCATAGGCGTTGCTTGTTGATGTCGTTCTGTTTGTTCGCCACTGTTTCCTCACATGCCTAATTTTTATTCAGACAATGGGCCCTATTTTGCCGATTCTGTGCCAGCGCAACGTTCATTTTTTCAGGCAAAAAATCACGTTGTCTAGATAGCAGATGACATTGCGCCGTGACGGGCGGTCAGCGAAAAGAAGAGGTGTGGTCTGGCGCAAAGCGCACCAGATGCTATTATGAGGAGGCATAAACCATTTGCGCATTTGATCAATAAAAAGGTCATTTTTACGTTACTGGCGCATTGTTGAAAAGCTATTTTAGAGGCGCACAAGGCTTTGAACCCCGATATACCTGCTGCTG
>CM059283.1:2506234-2513734 GCA_030347295.1 Setipinna tenuifilis | reverse complement strand
AGTAGTTGCTCTCTGCTGCTGTTGAGACATGCATTAGTGGCCTGGCAACGCTAATTGACGCTGATTGGGGCAAGCTGAGCTATATTCTCAGAGTATATGAGACTACATCCTCTGTGCATTTAAGACCCAGAGGACAGCTCTGATGGTTGTGGATGTGCTAGTGTGGATGTGTGTTTTAGTCTAAATATAGCTGCTGTCTGCTGTTGTTGTGACATGCATTAGTGGCCTGGCAACACTAATTGACACTGATTGGGGATAGCTGAGCTATATTATCAGAGTATATGAGACTACATTTATGGATGAAAGCTGAAGTGTATTCTGAGAGTATATGACTTCATTGATGGAGAAAAGCTGAACTGTATTCTGTGTAGAGTATATGACTCTTCATTGATAGAGGGACACTGAACTGCATTCTGGGTAGAGTATATGACACTATATTCCGTCCTAATGTTTCAACCTGTCTGTGTGATTAGGATGAAAGAGAGCGAGAGAGAGCGACAGGGAGAGCGACAGAGAGACAGAGAAGGAGTTGTGTTTAGGATGGGGGAAGCGAGAGAGAGCAAGAGAGCGAGAGAGAGAGAGAGAGACAGAGACAGGGACAGAGAAAGAGGTGTGTTTAGGATGGGGGAAGCGAGAGAGAGAGAGATAGAGAGAGAGGTGTGGAGAACTGGAGTCTATTCTGAGAGTCAAAGGGTCTGTACAATGGAGAACGGAGGGTTGCTCAGCATAGCGTGAAATGGCTTTATTGCGATTTCAAATTAAAAGCAGTGACAGAGAGAGTGTTTGTGTGTGTGTGTGTGTGTGTGTGTGTGTGTAAGCGAGAGAGAGAGTGTTCCCGATGAAGGACTGCCGCAACCCCCAGGGGACGAAGCCTCGGAAACTGTCACTTACCTTTTGATGAAGTGTGTGTGTGTGTGAGAGAGAGTGTTTCCTAGTGTGTGTGTGTGTGTGCTTGTGTGTCTGCGTTTCTGTGTGTGTGTGTGTGTAGGAGGCAGAGAGTGAGAGAGAGAGAAAGCGCATGTATGTGAATATTTGTCTCTGCATGTGATTTTGCCTAAGTGTCTGTGTGTGTTTGTGTGTGTGTGCATGTGTTTATGAAAGGGCCGCATAACTTGGAGGCAAACAAGCCGTGGTGTGTGTGTGTGTGTGTGTGTGTGTGTGTGTGTGTGTGTGTGGGAGAGATGACTAATAAGAGTGCTGGCCTGTCTCAGTAATCAGGTCTAATGTAGAGCCCATTAGGGCTAAAGGCAGCATGCATCACACATATATATATATATAGATATAATGGCCAGTGTGTGTGTGTGTGTGTGTGTGTGTGTGTATGTGTGTGTGTGTGTGTGTGTGTGTGTGTGTGTGTGTGTGTGTGTGTGTATGAAGGCCCAGTGTGTGTGGGCAGAAGGAGCCATTGAATCATATATGCACAACATGTGTCTCTCTCTCTCTTGCTCAGCCTCTCTCTCTCCCTCTGTTCCTCTGTTCTGTGTGTGTGTGTGTGAGTGTAAGCGTGTGTGGGATGTGTTATCGATGCTAATGTTGTCTGCATAGTCCAATATCCATACGTTATCCATACACATGGGATTGTCTGCATAGTCCAATATCCATACGTTATCCATACACATGGGACTGTCTGCATAGTCCAATATCCATACGTTATCCATACACATGGGACTGTCTGCATAGTCCAATATCCATACGTTATCCATACACATGGGACTGTCTGCGTTAGCCCCCACTGAGACACGCTAATGCTGTTGTTTAAACACATCTGTGTGAGTGTTAGCGCTCTGTGGTGGTTAGCGCTGTATGTTCCTTTAATGCGGCTTTAAATGGTTGCACTGTTGCGCTAGCGCATTAGCATAAATCAGCCATGATAATCAATAACCAGCCCCCTGCTAATGCACTGCCATGATGCTCTGTATGCGTCTGGGTTCTAGGTCACCATGGAGACGGAATGTTTAAGGGTTCACTGTGTGTCAGTGTTCTACTGTAGGTGACCATGGAGACGGAATGTTTAGGGTGCACTGTGCATTTGTGTTCTAGGTGACCATGGAGACGGAATGTTTAAGGATGCACTGCCCAATCTATCTGTAGAGCCTTTACTGGCCATCTGGGACTGTAAATATAAGTTAGCGGTTGGCACACAGCATCATAGCTAAGCATAGCTAATCAAACACACTACAGCACAGCACAGCACAGCAGCAGAAATACAGACACACTAACCCTCTTTAAACATATTTCTAACCAGAATAACCCTCTGCAAAGAAATGTATATTACTGTCATCCTTAAGCCCAGACACACTCATATAGACCAGAATAATGCCACATATGTTCCTTAAATAGGTTTGGCCTTTGGACACAGACATGTCACACAGGGAGGAAAACCTTCATCTGGGCTTCTGAATAGACACCAAGCATCTGTATCCACTGGCCAACGTTAATTTGCTCAGGATTAATGTGAGACCGTCATTTCTCCGAAAACGTGTGTCCATGTACATGCCATGAAGTCCATGAATCCAAAAGCCATTGGGGAGTGCCACTCTTATCCTTGAAGCACTGATTTTAGGGGACGTTACTAAGACTCCTTAATCTTCTTTTACTGCCTATAGGACATTATTAGTCTATATTAGCCTACAGTAGATTAGCCTACAGTATATTAGCCTATGGGATGGAACTAGGGATCCTAGAAGCTGACATTTTCTTCTGTGTGTCTGTTCATCAGTCGCTTTGGATAAAAGTGTAGTGTAATGTAATGTAATGTAATATAATATAATGTAATGCAATGTAATGTAATGTAATGTAATGTAATGTAATGTAATATAATGTAATGTAATGTAATTTAATATAATGTCACGTATTGTATTGTAATGTAATGTAATGTTCATGCTCACCATCCAAGGCACTAGTTGTGTATGAAATGTGCAATACAAACAAACTTGACTTGACTTGGTTTGACAACTTGTTCCCTGTTTAAAGTTCTGTGGAAAACACCAGGCAGACACAGACGAAAAGCAGCTAAGGATAGCATAGTGGTGTGTGTGTGTGTGTGTGTGTGTGTGTGTGTTATAGCATATTGATAGCATAGTCTGGTGTGTGTGTGTGTGAGAGTGTGTGTGTGTGTGTGTGTGAAGTGGGTAGTGTAAAGTGGGGTATGGAATAAAGACATCTTGCCAGGCATATGTTATGACGGTGTTCATCCATAGCCACCCACGTGCAGTTCCAGCAACCCTAATGAGACCAGTGTGTGTGTGTGTGTGTGTGTGTGTGAGAGAGAGTTTTCTAGCAACCATAATGAGCCCAGTATATATGTGTGTATGTGTATTTGTGTGTGTGTGTATTTGTGTGTGTGTGGGGGGGGTGTATTCTAGCAACCCTAATGAGCCCTGTGTGTGTGTGTTTGTGTGTGTGTGTGTGTCTATTTGTGTGTGTGTGTGTGTGTGTGTGTGTGTGTGTGTGTAGGTCTGTGTGTAGGTGTGTGTGTGTGTGTGTGTCTGTGTGTGTTCCAGCACAACCTTAATGAGGCCAGGCTAGCACACTGGGCCCTTTGTGAAGCAGCTCTGTCGTCTGTGGGTGTATTGTGTTGTGTTGGACCTCTTGGTCAGTGTGCTAATGTACACACACACACACACACACACACACACACACACACACACACACACACACAAACAAACACAAACATATATACACACACACTAACACATAAACACACAAAAACAAACACACACACACATACAAACACACACACACAAACACACAAACACACACACAGCTGTGCGAATTTGCACATGCAAGGTTCTTCAGCACCATGGACAGCTCCACAGCCTGAATCACAGGAAAGGACTTAAACACAGACGCGCGTGCGCGCACACACACACACACACACACACACACACACACACACACACACACACATACAGATGCATAACTTCATGGCCATGTGTGTAAGATGCATACTGAGCTTCATGTAAGCACTACTGCTTTCCTTTATGGGGAAACCCCAGTGCAAGTCAGTAAACACACACACACACACACACACACACACACACACACAATGACACACACTCACACACACACTTTCCTCCATGGGAAAGCCCCATCGTAAGTCAGTAAACACACACACACACACACACACACACACACACACACACACACACACACACACACAAAAAAGTACTGGGTTAGAAATAACCCAATTTGGTTTGTCTCCAACCCAGTCACTGGTTCACTATTGGACAGGACACATACTGGGTTATTTTTGCCCAATGGATTGGGTTACCATTTTAACCCAGTGAAATGGGTTACTTCACAAGCCCAATCTATGGTCATTCTGACCCAAGAGCTGGGTTAATGCTAATCATTACTGGGTCAGACCCAGTCCCATATGGGGTTTTATTGACCCCTGTTGTTTAGTTTTATTTAGCCCAATAATTTACTACTTTTACATTATATTCCATTATAATTATATTATATTGTAGTCCATGAAATTACAGCAATCCATACAAAGACATTATAATGCTCATTCTTTGATAATTTCACTGATGTTATTTATTTAGCCTATTTATGCATGAAAAACAAGACATAATGAAAGATAAAAAGTTGTTTATTGAATAAGTAATAATTATAGTTTTTTTTGCAAGCGTTTATCCACTCCATTTCATGACAATTAGCATTTTAAGCATTAAAAACAATTGATACGTTATAAAAAACGCATCCGTCTGCAATGGTAGGCTATACAAAACAAAGAACATGAAACTGAAATTGAAATTGACAGTGGAAGCTATGGTAGTGACATACAATTACATTACAATTATCACATGCTTTTATTCAACCCAACTTAGAGTAGAGGACACAATGCCCATTTATTCTTGACTCCATTAGGCCTCATTCGTTTACGAATGTTCCGCAGTCTTTCCTCCAGGAACCCTGTAGATGGCATGCCCTTCCTGCCCTGGGTAAACCACAAGTTCTTCACAAGGAAAAAAACAAAATTCAATTACACTCTTAATAAATGAACTGTACAGTCCACATACAGCATGAAATACACATACACAACAGAAAATACTAAATAAGTACAGCAGGTAATGCTAAATAATGTAAGAAATAGTAATGTAAGAAAGGGTCTCACTCTGCCAGTGTCAGATGTATCTCTGAGGCATGGGTATGCCTGAATTAAGGAGTTGGCCAGGGCAATTTTAGTGTCAGTTGAAGGCCCGTGCAACAATGGTACAAAAACATTTTAGTCATACCTTTTCTGATTGTCTCAATTCTCACAACACAGGTACAGTTAAGTGTCCAAGTCTGAAGTCACTGATATACTTACGTTTCCCCAAATCTCTGCATCAAGTGAGAGACTAGGACTCTCACTAGGCATCTCCTCTGCTTGAAGTTGATTACCCCCGCAAGACGCTTGCCATTGGGCTTCTCCTATTGATTACCCCCGTCTCGTCCAAGCTCTTTAGGATCGCCCTGCCCTCTGATGTCGCTGTCATTGCTGATCTGATGTCCTTGAAAATGTGGAAATCACAACAATCCATTACAGTTGCACCATTAGTATGGGAAATAATAGTCTATGACTATTTACAGTTGAGGATGAAATTATTAGAGTACAGTATATTTTCATCTACACAGAGTTTAAAGAAAACCACAAGAAGTGGCACAATATGCAGTCAATTATTACATTTCTAACATGCCTACATTCCCTGAACGTACAGGAGCATGCGCGTACAGGAGCATGTGCGCGCGTGCGCACACAAACACACACACACACAACGAACCATGATATTTGTGTACCATTACACCCTCTACATCGACTGCATGCTAATGTTGTGATCCTGGGTGTAGTGCAGTGCAAAATGTTAAAAACAGGAGCTGAAGTAGCAGCTAAAAAATGATTAAAAAAAAGAGTCGATATCACCCTGCTGTTTTGACTTTACTCCCTGTTATGTTAAGTATTGTGGCATAAATGTCACAATAATAAACACAAGAAGGTTGTTCTACTGATGATAACAATGTGTCTTTCCACCTGCAGCCCAATGTGCTACCCAACTAGTGGGCCAAGCCAGATTCCCATACTGGAAAGGTTATGCTGTGCAGTTATAGTGAAGTGATAGTATGTGAATTGTAAATTGTGAATTGCGAATTGTACATTCAGAATGCAAGGTTTATTGGCTTGAGGAGGCTAGAGGCCTCTCCCAATGATGAAACAGATTGTTTTAAGATTGTTAAGCTTCATGAATAGCTTTCACTGTACGCACAATTTCCTAACCAGGTAGAACATGAAGCAGCCTTTAAGAGGACGAATATCGGTTGACCAAGTCTGATTTTTTTTCTTTTGGTGAAGCAGCGATAAAAGATAGTGATGCCAGTTTGAGTTGTTCTGGGAGTTGTTTTACCTACCCGATCACGTCGGCTGTTCTTTTTTTTTTTTTTTTTTTAATGCCTTCCATCCTCCCCTCGAGGTCTGCCTTATGCTGTGCTTTCAGATTCTCATAGAATCTATTGCAAGCTGCTGCAAGACATTAAGAAATAGTTAACATACTTTTGACTGGATAAGTGAATGAGCGAGTAAACTTTATTAATTCCCAAAGGGGAAGTTGCCACCTGGCCACCCAATATATAGAAAAGACAACACAATAAATAACACAATAAATAAGAGCCATCGTAGTCAATCATAAAAACACAAAAAAAATCACAATTGTTTATTGAGACTGGGACTGCAAACTCAAATTGATGGGATAGATAAAGTTATCTGAATCCTGAACAATATTAAAATAATACTTAGTAGCTATTGTTAACACTTGACACTTACTTCTAATTACGTTTTCAGGGCCCAAGTTTTCGCCTTCGTCTTCAATGGCTTGAATGATGGTATTTGTAACATCCTCATTATGAGGTGACCTAAAGCTGAAGACAAAACACAGTATTGGACTCAAGATTTTGATTACTTTTTAATTCATTAAAGAAGTTATCTGGTGCTGGAAGCATATTGGGTTGTTTTTTGCATCTCTGGGAGTAAACATGCTCACCGAGAGCATAATGTAGTCAATTCAGTGTGTTTTGAGAAAGTTTGATTATACCGCAGTAGCCATGATAGCCACTTTAGCCATGCCATATAAAAGGCGAGGGCATAATTTACACCACATTTCAAAACTCCTACAAGTTGCCTTCCGCACACACAGGACTTCTGAGGTATTGAGTTTACAAAACTCATTATGTGTACTTTTTCCGAAGACATGATGAGCTCTAGACACTTTTGTTTGTGTTTATAGACCCTCCGCGTAGTACCAGGTCCAGAGCTCCTCATGTTTTCGGAAAAAGTGCACAGAGGCTATCGTGACACTCGATTGACGGGCTTATGCTCTCAGTAACGATATTTACTCCCAGAGATGCAAAAACAAACAACAACCCATTAGCTACGTCATTAGTTAAACTTCCCTCATGAACCTCACTTTGCTATCTGACAGGCACTATACAGTCAGACATAAAAGAAAACCCACGTCAAAG